>JABFPN010000296.1:0-53691 GCA_022817305.1 Leptoteleia sp. ZL-2020 | reverse complement strand
CTGATCGTACATGCTTTATCGGATATATATAGGTTACGTTGTCACCTGTCACATTCTTTAATAACAAAATTTAAGGAAGAGAAACAACTTACTTTTATTTTACACAGAATTCATATGAACTACAAATTATATTCCTCTAATTTTCAGAGGATGCGTAAATATACATTCGTAACAAGAAATTCCTCTTATTTTCACACGAAATCCTCTTCTCGTTATTTTAACCAGAATATCATTTTATTTTGAAACGATTCCTGTGAATTTGAAATGATTTTTTTAAGAGTGCATCAGTTAAAAATTATTACGTAATTAATTTAGTAGTTAATTTCTGTACTTATGTATGTTGCGAGAATTTGTTCTCTTAATATTAATTAAGAATACTTTCAGTGTCTAAATGTCAGACGTAAAACTAAAAACATCGATAGTTACACTGAGAAAAATATAACAGAAAAAATTACTGTTTTTAACTGTATTTGAGCCACATGTCCGTCTTTTGATAAAAATTACCGTTTTTTAACAGGAAAATTTTCGGTCTTATCTATAAATATGACATTTAAAACTAGTGTATTTGCTTTTAAAGAACATTAATTTTTATTAAAAGACGGACATGTGGCTCAAATACAGTTAAAAACATTAATTTTTTCTGTTATATTTTTCTCAGTGTAGTTATAACATAGTCTGAATTTCAAACTCACTAGTTTTAAATTCAGACCTTGTTAGGCATCTTTTTTTGTAAGGATACATATATTCTTATGGTAAAAGTGTGTGAATAGTATGGATAATTTGATACAAGGCATTTATGTCGTTTTATCAATTTTCATTAACGCAACAATACATTTCTCTTGCCTCCTGTCATTTTTGCTTTTTTTTTATGTGCCTTTTTCTTCTCATTTTACAATTCTATTTGAACTTTCAAACTCTCCCCTCTTTGTTTTATTTCACTCCTTTAAATATAATTGACGAAGCATTTTTCCGTTTCCGGAGTATCCTGCCCTTTTGTTCGCCTAATTACGATAGCGGAATTTTTCTTCGTCCGCTAATGTTTGTGTGTCCTTTTCGGAGCAACTCGATTTAATTACCCGCCACTCAGGCATAATCCTCGGTATCTTTGACGAGAGAAAATTCGTATAAATATTTTTTAATGAAAACAGCGATCCGGTCCAGTCGTCGCGAACCAACTCGAGAAGTTGGCGCAAACGAAAATAAAATGAGGAGCAAAAAACGCCACGAAACTGTTAGAATGGGTGGGCACTTTTTTGTACCCCATCTCTTTTAGCTTTCTGAATGATACTTCGCTTAATGTAATTGAATCCTAATTAATGCGCTTTCAAATGTACTATTGAATTTACAAATAATTTCACCTATCCTTCTTTTTTAATTTCTGGCTAATTGATAAGAAAATTGGATTACCGGATTTCAAACCAAATTTTTTTACACATTTTGCAAATTTTTTTATCTAGATTTTAACGATTATTTTAATATAGTTTGGTGTCTTCGAATAATAAACTGATAAATAATTGTGTGATATGGCGGGAGATATAAGTTACTTTGGGTATTGTTACCAATACTTCCTTTAGCTTTAGTAATATTTCAGTAATGGCAAGTAATTTTCTGCTTTACTAGGTGGAAAATATTGCCGTATACTACGCGAAGTTTATTGAGGCAGCAAATTTAAGCTTGTTTACAAGCAGAATAACAATTATTTTTTTTTTTCTACATTATATTTGAATTTTCCTTGAAACCTTTTTAAATTATAAATGACTCGACTTCTTTGATATTTCAAAGAAAAACAAGGATACTTAAAACATATATAGAAAGATCCCCCATTGTGACAAAATAAAAGTGAATCTTTTCACGACTTCAGGACCAAAGAATTGAACGCGATTTTTCTGCAATCAGAGACACATTTTGAAGATTAAACCGAAGTTTTTCGTCCTTTTGTAGAGTCCTCGCTTTTCTTTCCTGCACGCTTTCTATAACGTATACCCATCGATAAAAACAGTTTTTGAACTTTTCTTGTGGGTCTAAAGCACCGCGCTGAATATTCTATAGTTTCTTTTTTCTTCTGTTCTTTTTTTTGTTCTGCAAACCATTTTAGTTAATTACTGATACTGCTGAGTTTGATGTGCAAACATTTAGAAATTGAATATAATTTAAAAAAAGCATTAAAAAATCAAAATTCTATTTCATTTTTTAAGAAATGATTAATGCAAAGTATTATTACTATCAAATTAAATTAAGTATAATTCTAAAAAGGAATTTTCCTTTTAATAATAATTAAAAAAAGTATGTTATAAATGAATTGCAATTTTAATGAAACCTAATATAATTATGCAAATGCCATTAAAAATATGATTTGAAAAAATGTTTAAAATGTCTAGAAATTTGCACTTTAATTAAGGGCCATCTTTGAACGTACTTTTTCAGGACAACTGTAGATAAATTTTATTCGCAATTTCCCTTGGGTGGGCCGCTTTCTGTCGCCGGTTACTTTTTGCATTCTCCTTTGAGCTATACATATTTCCAGTCCTTTTCTAAATGCTTACTCCGTCAATAATTCTTTCGCGACGGCTCACGTATTTGAAAAATGCAGAACGCCGGTGGAACGCGCGAAATGAAGAAACTGGACGTCGTCTTCCGGATTCACAATTGGCCCGAAATCCCACTTCCGTTTTGCCCAGATATATCGCGCCATAGACGTTCTAGGAATGCATTTTGAAATTCTGCCCAAAGGTGGCGGAGACGAAGAACTTTATCGAACGCTCTTATTTTGCTCTTATATTGCTTTTATTGGCGAAAATCTCGATGATCTTGCGCAGGATCGCCGTGATGGCACATGAAAATTCTTACTCGGAATTGTATCGTACTGCGCTCGTGACGCTGAAAACCGGAAGCATTAAATGTTTTAATATTAGTGCACTTTAAAATTTCGATTAATCTTTCCGAGAAGACACAATCAGGCTCACTTTTTATCATTTATTTATTACTTTTTTGTTGTCATTTTATTCACATTAATATTTATAATGAAGTTGATTCGTTTTATAATTAGCAAAATTACAGTGCTCAGATTTTATATTTAAAAAGAGAAACGTTTAACAGTTTTATTCCAAACGTTGGCTATTCTGACCAAAATCCGGTAAATACAGCTAAAATCATTAGTTATCAATATTACAATTTCTCGACTTATTTCTTCTCAGTGCAGTGATACACTTGTAAGGATAATTAAATTTAACAGTGATATATCACAAATAGATATATCTGACCTTATTATGTACAGTATTATTTCCATAAAAGCATTAATAATATTATAAAAAGAGAATCAATTTGAAAGAGAATAAATTTTATAGCGATATAAAATTACTGATATCTTTTTACAATAAATCCGTGGCGATGCGCCAGAACCAGTTAACTGACTGCAATATGATTTCAAGATGTCTCAGTTTTCAGTTGCAAAGGTGTTTGATACTTATTCGAACATAATACAACTTCAAAGTACACATGTGTAAAATAACAATTTAGACCCGATGCATACTATACCGCAATTATAAATCTACTTTTTCATCATATAAAATGACATGAATTAATAAATAATTTCATCGTTAAATAATAATAAATAATTATCCAGTGGGTATTTACTTTTAGTTTTAATTAATAAAATTGAATCGTAAGTAATTTCATCGTAGAGCTTTTTGTACTCATACCCATATTGTAAGTAAAAACTGTAATTGGAATGTAGTGCCACGACCGCTATTCAATATGAACCCTTCATTTAGGTGTCGCTCGATACAAGGGAATCGCGCCCTCCCCTTTGTCACTGCGTGCTTTTAAAAAGGAGAACTTCACCAACGATTATCCTTATACTTCTTCGTATAACCACGTAAAAGGCAATCGGTGGTGAGGTTTAACTAAATTGAAAAGCACGCAAAACATAAGTAATTATCCCCACCCTTTTCCACTTTCCGGTGTTTGTAACCTATAAAATTTACCAAGAAAAATTATTGAAACAGTAACTTTTATAATAACTAAGTGTGGTAATTATTACCATAATCTGGTGAGATTAACTTGAAATTTTTAATTTCTACATAAAACTTTTTATAAAAATTTATTACAATTGGAATATTTTTTAAATGCTTCCAAATTATGTTTATTAAGACAATGACATTAAGTAATTTCCTCTTAATACCGAATATAGATTTCCGATGACCTTAATATGAATGCGAAATATCTTTATATGAAGGTATCTTTAATTTTTAATGAATTGAAATTATTTATTTACGTACAAGATGTGTCAATATTAATTTAAGAGTATAACTTCCTAAAATACAGTTATCATGTATACCTTCGTGATTTTATAAAATCGTCAATTTAATTTCGTTTTCATCTTTCTTTTGCCATATTTTTACTTTAACTTTTATTTTACAATGTTCAAACACCCAAAATGTAACTCTCAAAGATTAAAAATCAGCTCTAACAATTGATCATAAAAATTATGCGTCCGACAGATCGTGTCATTGTACTCAAAATGACTTACTTCAAGGCGCCTAGGCGATTCTCGCGTTTGTAAATTTACGACACGATTGCGCGACGTGAAGTACCTATAAAAGTCACTACAAAATAGTGAAAGCATTTGATATCCCGAACTCCCAGCAACGAGCGCACGATGGGATCGCTTTTGTGTGTTATTTTGATAATTCCACACTTAAGCCGCTATTTGGTACTCTAATCTGGATCCGATCTATTATTTTTGTGGCATATCCCGAAGTAATACGAGTATGACGTAAAGGGGCCTTTTTTCACGGACTCGACTGTGACGAAGCGCACCGTCAAGAAAACCCAATGCAGCTGATGAAGACTACTTTTACTTGACATTTTTCTCAGCAACTACATTACGCATTAATAAGTGATGTAACGCTGATACATGCCACTAAATAAACCCAAGTGACAGGCCAGCATAATCGAACAATCAGACTTTCTATAAGACTTATCGATTATTAATGTAGAAGCTGTTACATTCTTTCGCTCGGGCGGATTATTAATAACCTTTTTTCTGAACAACGGAAATGACCGTAACGTTTTATCTCGCGGCACAAATGTAATTTAATGTGAAAGTGACGCTTTTTCTAAAATACCTTGCACCCTTTCATCATACTCATCTATGAAAAATTAACAATGTTGAAATGGATTAAAGTTTAAAACTGTTTGTCGTTTAAATTATTATTTATATGTCATCGGTATGAAAAAAAATACATTATTCCATTTATTAATAAAAAAAAGTTCACACGTCAAAATTTTGCCAAGCTTTTCAATTCAACGTTCGAATTCGAATTTCAACGTTTGAAACTACTCAAACATTTCGTCCTCCGCATATACTTTTTAATTCTATCATTGTTCTCTATTTATTTCTCAGTCGTGGCTTATTCCCACGCAAAAAAAAATACTTTTAACGCGGTAACTCTTTGAATATTCAATGAATATTGTTCAAATTTTTTGCTCTAATTGAAAGTCAATTAGATGTAAAATGGTACGAAGCTTTTGTCTCAAAAGGGACGTTCGGGTGAAATACGTCCGTTTATGGAAAATTAAAATACCTTGTGCGAATTAATGGGACGAGTTATCGCGTGATTATTATTGATCTCTTGAGAGGCTTTAAACTTTTTAAGATCAGTTAAAAATACTTTCAAATACTTCAAAAAATATAGTTAGGTTATAGTATTCGCGGGATAAATTTTGTTAACTATTTACGATTCTTTAATTGTATATAAAAGTTACTAAAATTCTATTAGTAATATCACATTTTCCCGATAAATTACACATTATATAACTACACGACAAAACATAATCCATAATAGTAGCCAGTTCAAAAAACAAATTTGCTGCAGTAACAAAACTTGTCATTCATCAATTTCTTATGCGACACTTGCATTGTGCCAACATTAGTTGCCCATTAATACAACAAAACATTTCTGTCCACGCACTTTTATGTGTCCGTGAATCAACAAAAAATTAAATAACAGCATTTCATTATTGATTCTAAATATTACATAATTAATATTTAACAAATTTTGATATAAAAAGGGATTTATATAAATACGTCTATTAATCATTCATCTTACCTAAAAAAATAGTAATGTTTCGACATTCATCTTCAAAACTGATTAAATTAATCGTGTTATAATTTAATATGAAAAACGAACATGTAGTAAATATAATTAAATTGACAACATGACAAATGGTATTCAAATATCGATGGTCGCCAACATGCTGGACGTCATAGGTCGATCCTTTACATTTGTCATCCTCAATGCGTTCCACGTCATGAGTCTTAAATATGTTCTTCTGCCAATTCCAATGGCGACTGAACAGCGAACAAAATCGTCACGGCTATTTATGTCGAATCATGCATTTATTGCAAATTTCTTGCACGAAAATTATTTACATTTCACTTTTCTTGTCCGTCGATAGAAAGTTCGTCGTCGCGTGGTGCAAAAACTTGCTTTTCGCCAAGCCAACGCGGCTAATTTAATTGCATTGATAATTGATGAATTCACGCTTATAACTTATGAGAACTTGCACATTTGGGGCAATAAATTTCGCGGCATTATCATAAATAAAACTGGCCCACGAAAAAGTAATAGTTCCTGTTACCCTCGATTATGCTCCAGATTCGACATAATAACTGCTACAGCGACGATAATCGAGCATCAATACCCCGAATTGTATTTTCATTTTCCATGAATTAAACATAAAATCCATTATACACTGTCGCATTTAGATCGCATAACATTTAATTATACGACTGCATAAGCAGGGATAATTATAAAAACGAGTCGAATTTTCACCCTTGGCTGTCGATGCGCGACCGATGATAAACAGGGGCTTATTAATAACAGATGAATGTTCCTGTGTTCGAAATGTGTAATCGGAAGAAAATGCATGTATCTTTATTCAAATTAGTTACCGGTTTGTACAATTTTCATGCTATTGTGGGAAAAAAATACAACATTAACAATTGTATAATGCATTTTCATTTAATAATTTCTTTAAACATTTTAAAATTTGTTCTATATAATAAAACATATCTTATTACACATTTTTTGTAATGCTAATTAACATGAAAAACAATGACACGGATAAAAAATGTTCGTTAAGATTTATGATTCTCTAAGTAGTAGGTACTTGGTAAAGAATTAAACTAGTAATGTCATTCCATTGGACTGACCTTTGACAAGCATTTCTTTGAATTGTGCCAAATAGGATTCAATAAAAAAGAAATTAAATGGTAAAGTGGTAAACGGTGAAATAAATTTAATTTATTAGTCAGCGCTACTTGCAAAAGTAATCGCATCAAGTTATAATAAAAAATGAAAATCTACGACGACGTTGCATTATTCATAGGTCGATATGTTGCAATAGATTTTAAGATTACGCGAAGAAAATGCTATTTTTAAAGATTACCATAATTCTGACAAACTGAAGACTTAACGTAGATGAGAGGAAAAAGGAGTGGAAAATAAATGGCGAAGGGGAAAAAGGCAAACAGAGCGGGCAATATTTTTACAATAGACATTGTAAATATTTAAGGAGGGGATATGAAATTTTAATGATTCGAGGAACAAAACGGAAGAAAATTCATCGGATGCGGGAAAAATTGTTTTTCCACGTTCCAAACAATGCCGCGCAATTTTGTTATGTGTCGTAAACCGAACAATAAAGTGAAGTCGAGATAAAGAATAATAAAGTAACCGTCGAGAAAACGAGTCGACGGGGCAAAAATACTGATGCGATCGCTGTTGTCACATGACGCGCTAATCCGACGTCATAGAATATTTCGAATCGGCGAGTTTGTTAAATGGGCGAAGCGCGTGTAACAGGAACAAAATGAAAGTCGATGGAATAAGTTCCGACGCGGCGCAACGTCTGCCGAGGAAACACATTGCGGCAGAGGAACGTCACGTTCGAATGCTCTGACATCACAGAGAGATGTCGGAGTCCTGTCGAACACCATAAAATATTATTTACACTCGAACAATGTCGCTGAGGAGAAGTCAAATCGATGGGAATCGTAATTTACAGGGGACTTTATTTTTGTTGTTAGCGTCGAGCTACCCTGTCGAATGTCAATATAATAATTAATAACCAAGATTAATTCAAATGGAACTACATCATAATTGTCTAATACACTGAGGAAGAACTCATAAATTTAATATGGCACTACTTCTATATTAATTTTAATATTTCAAGTACATCGATTTACTATATCAGACAGTTAAACAAATTTACTATTAAAAGAATAGTAATTATTCGGTTGATTACCCGCCACCCCTTTAGGTAGTATACACACATAAAATCGACATATTTTTAGCGCTAAATATTGGTGTATCTCTTTAACGATTTCATGTCTTTTCTGCGCAGTTTTTTAATTGATAATAACAATAACAAAACATTTTCAATATATTTTTATTTGTATAATATTTTATCTTAGTATTCTATTTTGTTTTTCATAATAATTAACAATCAGGATTTTATTATTTTTGTGTGCATACGAGAAAAAGCCTTGCCTCGTCCTTTTTATCTCTATGAGGTTTTGTGAAGATTTTATATAACATACTTTTCTCTTCGCGCAACAACAAAAGTTGTGCACCGTAACTTTGGGTATAATTTTTTTCTCTGTGAACTACCATTAAAGGTGATCCAAGATTCTGTGTCGGCAAATTACTCAAAACATTACACATACTCAAAGTTAGCAATAAATGCATATGCAAATTTGATTACACTGTAACTTTATACCTCCTCATAAAACGTTATTATGATAAATTAACAGCGTACTTTGCAAGTGATAAATACATATTTATGGATTACATTAGTAAAGGTGTCTTCTTAGTTAAACAGACTACCTTCAATATTGAGTTTTTCACGCGTACAATATTTGATTAATGAAGATCTATCAGATATCAATTACAAATGCTGGTATGCATTCAAGAGATATTAATGTTTCAATCGATTAGCAATTATTGATAAATGATTATAATTATTGAATTAGGTGTAACATTATTAAACAGAACTTTTGTATTTAATATTCAATAGAAATAGTTTTGTACACAAAAAATTTGACTCGTTTAAATCTATTTCTAAGTGCAATTAATTACGTGTTTCATATTAGAAAATCTAGTCATATGTAGCCAGATCTGTCATACATCCGACTACATTTTAACAGATCTAAATTATTCCGCAATTTACGCACGGAAAAGGTGTAAAATATTCATTTAAAATGAAAAGGAGTAAGATACAATTAAAACGTTTCTTTTGGAATTTAAAAATAATATCTTTCTGTCAAGGGATATTCTGAATATGCAATTGTCTTTCCAAGACTGTAATAATGATACTTTTTCCAGTTGCATAATTAATGAGCTAATCACCAAATAATCCGCACATTTCATGCAACCATGAACTATTCACAGATGAATTACTCGCAATGAATCAATACGTCGTCTAATAATTAATTAACGCGAATATTAACATCAACAAACTCGACATCATTTCACCGCGATTTCCATTGAAAAAATCCGTTGGAATAACTAATTTCGTTTACATAATAATTAATCAATTTGCCGAGACAAAAGCCAGTTTGCCAATTACACAGGGACTTTTTTTTTTATTTCAATCCGAAACAATTCATCTTTCATCCGTAATAACAGCCTTCCTGAAAGCATCATAAACGTAACGAACTGTACGACGTAATCAAACCGCGAGTAACACAAAATTCGCATTAGCCGTTGATTGACAAAGCGGAACGAAACGGGGCTCGCGTAATCGAAGGCTCGCAGCGACCGGGCACTCCGCTTTTTGACGTTTCGGGCTGGCGGCACGTGTCGGACCTCCTCGCCGACCGCTCGCGGCGTCTTCCAATTTCTTTGATTGTGCTCCCTGGGAACCGTCTCGCAATCGGCGCCGACCTTTGCCGCTCGCCTCGGCCAGAATGAGAGATACATCTGGCGCACCGCTAAAGGCGAGGACGAGTGACGAGGAGGCATTTCTCGTGGGAGCCAGTCCATTGCGAACCGCGCCTGTATCCCAGATAATAGATATACATGTTATTTCGCAGGGGCCCGCGCGTTATTAAATATTGCCAACCCGTCGGTGCGGCCAATGAAAATCCGAGGAAGGAGTTTTTCCCTCGTAAAATTGCGGAGCCGCGATGTTGTGTTGCCTATTAAAAGTATAAATCGAATATAGCCTTTTTCCGCAGCTCAATTATAACTTGTTTCCACGTCTTTTTACTCGATTTATGCTGATTAAACCGTACGACGGTGATCAGTTTATTTATTGCGCCCTTTTTAATTGACAAACTTTGCACGCCGATGGAGGAACAAGTTAAATGTGTTCGAGAGAAGCGCAATTTTTATTTGGAGAAAAAGCGTTGGTTGGTATAAACCTAAATGGCCAGTACGCGTATGATATTTTTACAATAACACCCTTTTTTATATTCAGATTAGTTGTAATAGAAATTGGAACGTCGTGGGGTGGGTCAAAAATGCAGATTTTTCATATAAATGTTAATTTTTTGTCACGTATATAAAATTTAAAATCAATTTTACAGAGCAAATTTTGTGAGATCGACATCTCAAAGGAAGAACATTATAATTTCATTATTTTGCAATCGCGTTACTATGACATTCTTTTGACGGGACCGCGATATTTGCTTTATTCATTGCATATTAATACAGATTAAAAAATATTTAACCAGCTTGTCAATAACTACCACTATATAGAGTTATATTTACAATGTATATAAATGTTTCATACAATGTTCCTTGTTTCAGTTTTTACATTATTATTCGTAGTTTTGAAAACAAAATTTCCATACGTACATAAGCTTATCATTCACTTTATTATCATTATTTAAATTCTGCATTTTTACAACTATAAATAAATTTGATTGACATTGATTCAATTGTCATTCTTTGGTTTGATTCGATTCGATCAATCAAGGTATCTTTTCATTTATACACCAATGGAAGTACACTGATGATGGATACTTTGAAAACCATATCAATTTATTTTTACCAAAATATTGACAAATTTTGAAACTTTTTTATCAAAGCTAACGAGATTTTGACAAAAATACAAAATAAATGTGTATAATTTCCCAAATGATAAAATATTTGATCAGTAATCTTTGCAATATCTTCCAGCATTGTTCTCTTGCGTGTAATGACGCTTGCTTCGCAATTTTAAATAATAATAATATGCATTTTTAAGCTACCCCTAATAAAGCCCGTTCATTTTTAAATAGCCCCATTAGCGTGTGTAAAGTTTTTAACGAGACTGTAATAATAAAATCCAAATGTAATATCATTGAATTGAATGATTTACAGCGGACAATACAGACATGTTTGCAGAATTTTTATGCACACGTCCATTACGAAGTAAGCACGCTAGGTAGATAATACATTTTCACTAGGCCCGCGTTATTAAATGTGGATGTGTTACTAATGGCGCCGGTTTATCCGCAGCTCGCGGCCGAATCGTGTGTCCGGTGTAACCGAACCATATTTAGAACCAGTGATGAATATAGTTGTAATGATCGTAGTTTCAAAGAGAATATGGCAAGCCAGCCGCGGGGCAGAGAAGAATTGAATAGAAGATGTTATTTCTCGAATGGGCAGTTGAAAAATCATAATGGATAGCACGATTGTTGAAATGTGGTACGGGAACGAGCGCTCTCCCAAGGAACGATAATGGAATTTGAGATGGAAATTAAGTGCTTAACTTGAGCATAATTTAAATATTGCTCATGAAATAGAGAAGATTATTTTTACATTGTGTGCCTTAGCATTGCGCAAATACTTTCAGAAATTATCCATTTTTCCTAATGATAAAAATTAACATTCTTGAAAGGTAAACATACTTGAAAGTTGAAATATATTTCCTCAGATAAATTTGCACTTGCGAAAAGTGATGCATAAAAATGATCAATTAATTCTATACACTTGTATTAGATGTTATAATAATAATTGATGCCTCATTTGGAAAATGAATATTAAATTTGAATATAGAAAAAGCTTTTTTCTCACTTTTCTTTGAAGCATATAAATTATTTAAATTATTCTTTAGATATATTAAGAGAATGTTAACTAAAAAAGTAATTTTTATTGTAATTAAATTTAAGAAACGTGTTTCCGATAATACTTCAAAATTGACAAGTCGTCATTTTTATACAAACTTACAGACCTTACTTTCAAAGTTTTAATTATAACCATTCATTAGAATTAATTGATTGATCCGAATCACCTTTTACCCACAACTAAAGAAACATATTAATTTAATTCGATACGCTTCATTTATTAAAACTACAATAACGATTAAATAATCTTAATCTCTGTGCAATTTATACGTCATAACATTCAATATTCTTCCTTGATACGAAGCAAAATAATTGATATCAAGATAAATAAAAAGGGGGGGGGAAAAAAAAGTTATAAAATCCGATACAACTTTCACAGGTGATACGAGAGCCGCAACAAAAGTCTTAGATCTAATAAAACTCCGCTCCGTTGTCATTAACCGCGCATAAAATAATCGCGCGGATAATAATACGCGTAGAAAGTTTTGATTGACCCAACAATGAGCGATCTCGATAGCTCGAAAAACGCTCTCCGCGGCTTGATATTTAATGCCATAACCGACGTCGAGTATCAGCGGCGTATCTTATATTTCGTCACTCTATATAGAGTATTTCCCTTGCTCAGCAAAACATGTAATTTCTTGCGGGCGCGCGTTTAAATGGTCGCGAGCAAATATCCGTTGCGTTTGCGCAATAAACGGGAGGCTGCTATACTCATTGTTTTGTATGTAATAATTATCCTGCGCGATTGTGAATGACTCTTTATTGTCAGTCACAATGCCCGAGCAAATAAGATGTTAATGCGCGATTATTAAAAAGGAAGGTACGATCGGCATTTCCAGCGTCGTGCCACGTGCAATCGATTCATGCGGGCAAAAATGTCAGTCATTAGTGCTTTTACTCCCGGGCCAATAACGTTGCGAGCGCGGCGTATTAAGGTTAACGCTCTGCATCCTATTTTTTAACGGCTCAATATTGCCCGAGCCGGGCGATATCGTTAAATTTCAGCAAACGCCTAATAGACGAGCAAATCCTCGCAGAAGCGTAACAGCGGGTGGTCCAAGACTCTATTAATTTCACGGATACATTTTTTCCTTCTTATTTTCCTTCGAAAATAGTCGCCGTATCTTTACTCGAGAAAGTAAGGAAAGTTAGTGGCTGGTGCCGCTATAGGTCCATTAGAGCGTACAATGTTTTTCTTTCTTTTCCTCTTTTTTTGTTTATTGCCGTACCCGTGTATGATTGCAATTTCTATTCTGATATAAATAATCTATATGTCATGATCAGTAATGCGGAGTTAACAAAAAAAAAAGTAGTCGTAATTAATAATCAATGACCGGCGACAGTGATAATAAATTATGAACGATAAACAGTCAACAATGAATAGCCAATTATCAATGGCTTGTAATCAGTAACAAATGATTATTACTTAAGGATAAATTATCGAAGATCATTGACCATAATTATTTAACCGTGATCGCGAATGAAATTGCAAGGTGGACTCCTGAAATTAATATCTTAGGTAAAGACGTTCCGGTAAATTCTTGTAAACATATTCATACATAAATTACATTTGACAATTATAAGTTTTTTATAAATAAGAAATTTAAACAATTTATATTACTTCATTAAACGTGTTTAAAATATTCGTAATAATACACGGATATGGTTATTGTTAATTTGTTATAATTATTCTTTCAGTTTATGAAAAGAATAATAATACATTAAAAACTAATACTTCGCAGTAAAGTGTTAATTTAAACGGCGAAGATTAAAGACAACAATTTTTCGAATGCTGTGTAAAAAAAAAAGGAAAATTCACAAAGTCCAACTTTGCAGGCCTGCGATGCCTAACTGATCGTGTGTAAAATGCAAAAAGTTCATTTAAAACGGAGAAATAATCTTTCAGTGCAATCTCAAATCGCTGAAATTGCTTTACGTGCGAGTTCAATCATCGCGGAACATCCATCCACAAATTGTCCATCCACAAATTCCACCCGTGGAACTTGTCTAAAAATGCTTTCCAACTAAAATCACTTCCTCGAATCAATATAACGTCAGCTCGGCTCACCGACGATCGCCATGCCCGAAAACAGCCTCAACCTTCTCCTTAAACATGCGCTCATTACTCGTCCGGCCGCAAAATCGAATTAAACACTGAATTCCACTCGCGCTGACCTTTTTTTATCCCTTCCTTTCTTTCTCTTTTATCTGAACTGCCATTAAAATAATTACGCGCGTCTGGTGTGTTGTAGGTTGTTGTGGAGAGCCCGATAGTGGCCTTGGAGTACGGCGATCTGGAAATCGACCCCGGTTCGCCGGTGAATTCCGATCTGCTCTTCGACACGCAGCTGCTCCATCTGTACGTGATGACCGAAAAGAAGGTGTCAAAGGTGAAGGTGCAGGAATGCTCGGTGTACAAAACGTGTCTCGAGTGTCTCAGGGCTCAGGACCCATATTGCGGCTGGTGCTCTTTGGAGAACAAGTGCAATTTGCGCAGCGACTGTCAAGACGCCGCCAAGGACCCCCTTTACTGGATACCATACAAGAGCGGCCGCTGCACCAGCATCACCAGCGTGATCCCAAATCAGCTGCAAAGAACCACCGCCCGCACCCTGGAACTAGCCATCGACAATCTTCCAAATCTTCAGGGACAATTCCTGTGCGCCTTCTCTGCACTCGAGAAAACATTGATCACAAATGCCACGAAAAAGTCGTATGGTCAGTATAGTAATTACACTGAAAGATAATGAATTTTTACCGTTTCGGGAATAGGAACGAAATTGTTAACATTTAAGAGGATACTGCACGCATTGATTGATTTTTTATTCAGTAGAATTTTTCACTTTGAGGGGATGGTTTGAAGAAATAAATAATAATGAAGAATAACATTATTATTTATAATTACGTTTATTCACTTTCTTGTTGGTTCATTAAATCGTTATCCCTTTATACTTTGTATTAATTATATATTATTAATACGTATACATCTGTACCCAACAGGTGTTAATTGCACCACGCCCAGGACTGATCTGTTACCCTCCATTCCGGACGGACAACACCATTTTACAGCCAAGTTGTCGGTCAGGATGACCAACGGACCAGACCTAGTCGCGACTAACTTCACCTTTTTTGACTGCAGTACCCACAGCTCTTGCACGCAATGCGTTTCCTCCAGCTTCCCGTGCGATTGGTGCGTCGATGGGCACCGCTGCACGCACGATACGCCGGAAAATTGTAGGAATGATATCCTGATCACGGGAGTTAGTGTGAGTATTTCGATTTTTCTTTTAATTTTGCTAGGACTCTATCGTGGGAAAGAAATGAAATGAGTGGACTCCAAAGTCATGTGCCGGTTAAAAGGTCACTTCCAGTAATGTTTAATTAATTCTTTCGAAAATATTTAACTGAACAAAAATGTTAGATAAATGAGCAAGATAATTTAATCGGTTTTTTTTTAACACAAACGGTGTTTTGTACAACGTGTTACTTCAAACTCTTGATTGCTTTTCAAAATTTCAAATGACTAACAAAAAGTATAAAAAAATAAATAAATATTTATTTAATTTAATATAGTATAACTGTGAAGTTTTTGTTTCATAACAATCAATTGTTTCTATGATGAAAATTTCTTTTCTTTCAAACATTGATTACTTAAATTTATACATGCAAGGAAAAGATGCGAAAATTAATTAAAATTTAAACAATGGAGACATTAAATACACGTTTGTAAACATTTACCAATGAAATTAAATTGGTAAATATATTTTGTTAATTAATCATTATCAATGTATCATTAAGAGTTGTAAATAAAAAAACACGTGTACAGTTAATTTAATTTCATACCTCAGATATTGTTTTTATTTAATTAAAAACTGTTTTAGTGCGCATTTTAATCAATGTTATGGTTTTAATTCAATTTTAATTAATGCTCATGATTCATTAAGAAAACTTGGCGAAAAGCTTTTCGCATCAGAAAGCTATGTTAATCTCTGCAAAGAATCCGAAACCTTGGTTTCTCAAAAATTAAATGTAAATTTCGCAAAAAGAAATAAGATTCCCGAAGTATTTTGAACCAGATTAAAATCAGTAAAGAGTTGTTTAAACGAGCCAGCACAAGGGAGTTAAGTGCATTGCATTTCGCACAATTATCTGATTAAGAAAGTTATACGATTTTATCATAGCTTTCGTGTGAATCAAAATTACTATAAATGTAAACGTGCTTAAGACAATTTGTTTCAAACACAATTTATTGGAATCAAGTGAAATACCTTGATGTAATTAATGATGAAATTATAACAAATTTAAATTTAATATATTACTTCGTTAAGCAATAAATATCTTTAAGTTTCTTTTCGAGTGTTGTAATTCTGTTAAATTTTTGTCGTATAATAAGTGATGTATTTATAATAAATTATTAAAATTATTTAAATTATATTATAATAAATTATAACATTGAATTATAATAAAATAAAAAAATAAACCATCAGTAACATTTTCAGCTCAATGAATTAAATTAAAAATTGTTCTAGAGCTTACTTCCTTCCTATTTCAAACTATAAAAATGTTACCTATAAATATTTTATTATTATTAAAGCTCAATACTTAAGATAAATAAGTTTTGTCGATAAAATTTTATTGAAAATGAAATCATTTAAAAATATAGGAAAAGTAAAATCTGAAGGAATGCTTTTGCCACGCAAAAGAATCAAAAAGAAACTATTTCAATTTTCCGAAAGTTACAGAAACGTTATAGCTTCACGTGAAATTTTAGGAACAGATTTTTTATGACTTTCACTACAACAAAGAGCGCGCGAAATCCGCGAGCATCTTGTTATCTTCCCAACAGGAACTTTTTTATAGCTTTCTTTATTTAAAATATAAAGTACTGTAAAAACCGTATGCGAAGACTAATAGAAAATCCTTTTTTTTATTAGTGCAGTTGTATCGAAGCTTTATTACCAAAGGTGCATACTTTCAATTACGACCTCAGTACTATAAAAATGTAAAGGTTAACTGAATTTTTTAGTGATACTCTTATTCCGAGTAATAAATGTAAGTATCCTGAGTAAACAACTGAATCTCATTTATTTCAACTCTATGTGAAACATATATGCCAATATCATTTTTAAGATATTTTAAATAATTTTGCATATTAATTCTTTTTTTTTAATTATTAATCTTCTTCTGAGACTAGAATAGAAAACTGTATAATCTGGACCCTATAAAGTTTGAAGTATTTTTATCCTTTTTTTTTTGTTTCTATCCAGTTTCAATTATTTAGAGGTGTCACAAATGCAACGAACAATTCTTTTTCTATTTTCGACAGTGTGAGAGTTTTTACTGTACAACCATAAATAATTAATGTTTCAAAGCACAAGAGAAAGGAAAACTATAAACACTATCGTCTCATTGATAAACAAATAGTAAATTACTATTATTAACATAATATAAATAACAATATTTAACTGTAATAATTTCTCGCATGATTTGAATAAAGCATTTTGCGTGTATGACATTTACAAGTTGCATAAACGCGCGTGCGGAAGGTTAATGAAACGAAATGTTTACGAGGCAGTTTGACGCTACAGCATTTCAGTTATCCTTCGAACCATAATAGTTCTACTTTCTTCATACACTTTGATCATCGCAATGAAAATGATCAAAATATTATTCGGCAGATGTTAAAGCACCCGAATAATTATTGTAATCAAACATGAGCGTTCCTTCGAGCGCATCCAACTTACTTCGGGCAAATTTCAGTGACTCGCAATTATGGCAACTGCCTTTAATATCGTTTGATTAACGAAATTACAAAACGTTCAAACCGAAGTGTCAGAACTGTTTCCCAAAGTTCGTGTCCTCTCGTGGGAGTGAAATATAATTTTAACTCTTAAAACGTAGTACGAAACTTCGATTAAACATTAAAGCTTATCGATTGCCAGTCTAGATAAGGGATTCCCAGACAATTTATGAAGACGTACATCTTTTGTGTATGTCAGTGTCAGATGTTTCTCTTGCCTGAAATTGAAATCGCGAGGTAAAGTACTACAAATTTATAAACTCGATTTTAAAATGTACGAGTTAATGTCAATGTTAAATGGTACTAACGGTCGACTAGATTTGATTAATTTAAATTGATGATAAAATCGAAATGTAATATGTATTGGGATATAAAATTAATAACACTGTGAATAATGATTAAATTATAATATTTTACTGTCGAATGGCGGGATAAAGTTTAATAATAATTTACAATTTACGGATTCGAGAGCATTGACGAATAAGCGCTTATTGAAATTATTGCATAATTTTCACTGGAACACAAGGCATTTTGTAATATTCATGGTAAAATTATTGATAAAGTTATTATGCCGTGTTAAAACCGTTTGGAAATTTGCGTCGAATGAAAATAGTCATTACGCAAGTTTGTTTAATTAACTTTTTACGATCACACCGTTTCAATGTCGTTAATTTGACGTGATATCCCTTCATCTTGATAATCTAATGATATGCAACAATGTTAAATTGTGAGGAAGATAACCAGCCCTTTATTACAATTACGTTAAAAATACATTACAATTGCGCATTGAACAAAAAAGTTTTTATATTATTGTTTATACATATAACAATCAAAAATATAATAAAGTTAAACATTTTATATACAATATAATATTTTAGAAATAAATATATTTTATCAATATAATTAATAATAATGTACAATGTATTATAATGGATTTTCAATTAAGTTGAAAAAGAAAATAATAGGAAAAGAACTATATAATACTTGTAACCATTAAAATTTGCAACAAATATTAATATATACAAGTTTTTCAATTAAATAAAATCGCATACTAGGATGTGAAAGTTTTCGAAACAAAACGAAATAAAACAAAATTAATTATATTAAAATCATACGCACGTAAGAAAATTATGACAAAAAAACTTGGATGCAATCGCAGAATTAATTTCTATTTTTAAATATAGTTGTAGGTCTCTAATTAAAATAATAGCATTAATTATAAAATTGTGGAACTTCATAGCATAAAAAAGTGCTCAAAGAAATTTCTTTCTTCCTTTCCACATTTATATAATAATGATAATTCTAACTCTCATAATATAGATGTCAGACCTATATAATTATAAGCAATTTTGAATGTCACACAGTGAACCACTTTTTCACGTCAAATTGACATGAACGATCTGAGCAAGCACAACCCACAAATTGACAAGAGTAGTGAAAACTTCCTGAGTCATTTCCTTATAAAAGAAAACGCGGAAAAAATTGCGCGTACTACAACTTTCGCGATAAAAAAAAGAAAACGTAATGTCCCATTATTCTATTTGCTTAAAGTGCTTTTGCTGAAGATCATGTTGTCCTTTAGTGAAAAAGGTTATCACTCACATGTTTTCAACTTTATCGTAAAATAGGTAAAGAAAACTAAAAAAAGGAAATTTATTGTAATACAAATAATAAATAAGTAAATTTTATCATTTCCAATTTATTAACAAATTTCATTTTATGCTGTAAAAACACACGCCATGTATTATATACCAAAATGAAGATGTTTAGAAAAAGTAATGTATATTCCCATAAATAATAACAAAGTTATATGTAAAATGAGATGAATTCACTTTTAAGGACATACAAATTCACTAATATACCTAGTAAAAAAATTATCAGTTTTGACTTATATTCTCAATTCTCTAAGAAACAAAGTAAACATGGCTTATGTTTTAATACATTTCTCATAACATTTTTCTCACTGTAAATATTCATTTTTCCTTTGCTTTGAAAAATACTTTTAATATATTTTAAGACATGAGTTCCTTATCTATTTACCTGAGTATTTATCTTATATCAGTACAATATTATTCGTACTACGAAATGCAATTAGGTAAAGTAATTTAATTACTGAAATATGTTTGCAAGAAAGAAAAACTATTTTAGCGAAGAAAATAATATTTAATTTAAATGCACAGATATGAAAATATGAAATACAGTCAAATTACAATATAATTATAATAAAATAATATAAATAAAATATAATAAATAGCACTCAACGTGAAAAATGACCACTTATATCATTGTGCCGCGTTCACGACAAATAACACGCATATCGCCAACAGTCGCAATGTATACTATATTTAGTATCACAATTACCTTATAACTTAAATTGACAAAATAAAATGATTGCATTCCTTTAAATGAAACAAAACTGTCACGGAATACATGAAAAATTCAATTGTTAGACAGAGTTACATTTTCAACAAATACACAAAATTATTTTTTACGCATAATTCTTAAAAACAGGTGTATACAATTATTAGTTATTGTCAATGATATTTTATTTTAATATATATATAAATATTACACTCAATATAAAAATGATCTGATCTTTGAAAACTCAAATGATGCGCAGCTTCGTTATCAAACAACTGCATTCAATTAATACCTGCGAGATTTAACGAGATTCACTTGAATGACCATATTGTTTCTCGAATAAAACTTGCTCGATTAGACTCTCGAATGCCCGCCGACACTAAAATTCACCCGGATTACGCGAGTCATCGTTTGCAATCGGGAACGGCTTAAGTGACGGCCATAAACATGATCGTTAATGTCTCCAATTGTTGAGACCAAGTAGCTGGTTATCATGTTGAGTTGTTTGTTATAGTCTGGTATGAAATGTTATTAAATGCAACAATTTTTTTCCTTGTTTCTTTTCAGAGATTGGGGCCCAGTTTCAGGAGCGGTCCTGCCTTTTGTCCCATCATAAACGGCACAGATTCTCTGACGGAGATCCTCGTTTCTTCCGGTATCAAGAAGGCCATCAGAGTTAAAGTGCACATCATAGGGGTAAGCTATGTTCGGCTCGCTTTCGCGCACAAGTTGGAACAACCTTGTAAATAAGAGAAGCGCGCGGAAAAAATGCGAAGGGAAAAATGCGCGAGATAAAAGACGAGTCGGGGGCTATTTATAGCGTGTAAAAATAACCGACTTTGATTTTTATCAGCTGACCTTGGGCTCTCCGTTTGACCTTGTTCGAAGCCGATTCTTATGTTTTTTTGTTTATCAACCATCGGAATGAGTGTTGCTGATAAATTTCAAGATTCGGCGAGGTTGTAGGTCGTGAGAGGTATCATCATCTTAACGTCATCTTAGATGCATCAATATACTGAAACGTGTGCATCCGTTGCACAGAGATTGAAAATCATTCGGACATGATCTTACAGCATTTCTGTGAGAACATTAATATTATTGGATTTCTTTATAATATTTAAAATACGTTACTTTGATATATTTAATGATTAAAATCAAACGTAATTGCTCAAATATTAATGTAAAATTATACTACGTAATATTGTTCTTTAATGTAACATATATTCTTGTTTATATGTTTTCCTAAAAATCCGATTTCGATTTTTGTAAAAAGATTTACGGTTTAATTCGATTACAATAATCATTAAAACCTATGTTCGAAATCTGTTCACAAGCAATTAACTGTTTTTAAGTGCCTTTTAATGGACATTTAATTAAATGAAAAATGGCTGCAATATTTTTATTTTTACGAATGTTTGAATAATTTAATAAACCTAAATGCACCAGAAATTTATTGCACATAAATCATGCATACAAAAGAAATTTACTTACATTTGTTCGCTTTGTAATGAAAATTTTTAATTAACTTTTACCTGCTCTTTCATGTCAGTTAAATTGTTAATAGAAAGAAATCGATTATTCAGAGTATTTTTACTATTAACATTATTTAATTAACAAATTTTTTGTGCAACGAATGAAAAAACTAATGAAGAGAAATGTTACATTAATTAGTATAATTTTGTACTAAAAGAATATTCTTTAATAGACTATATTTTATTTTATTCATTTATTTTTGTTTACGAAATAAGAGTAAATAAGTTGAATTACTTGTTATAATTAATCATTTCCGTAATACGTATACCCTACATATAATATTAAAATAAATTTAAAATATAATCATAATTCAAATAAAAAAAAAGTTTACATTGATCCACAATGTAATGGGAATAATTAAATTCTTATTTTAAAACGATAACTTCTTTATTTGGTTTAAAAGCAACTTTAACCATTCGGATTTAAGTCATAATTCTATTTAATCGCAGCAGTTAAATGAGAAAAGCGGAACATTAATTTCTTGGAAATCAATGAAGCCTTTTATTGATTTACAATCAGTTTTTTTTCTCCGATTCTTTCTATAAACATCCCCCAGTTATTGATTTCGTTTTCCTTCACTCAGTTAACATTCTAAGGCTTTCAATAAGCACAAATACAATCAGAATATTAAACAAAGGTATTACATGCAAAAAATATTATATTAAAAATTGTATTAGTGTATTATTGTAGTAAAATTCTCTTACAGTTACAGAAACAAATTTTCTATTCAATTGTTTTATATATAAAATTACAAAATTGTACATTTTAATTATTCTTTATTCTTTTTCTATGAAGAGGATCGTGTGTGGACTATGTATGAATTAGATATAAATCACATATTGTTCATATAAGAATTGCCACTATTAGCACAAAGACCATGCGTCGCCTAATATTGTAAGCTGCTTTCGAAAATTGCAAAAATAAAAGAAAATTGATCTACAAAATATTGAGACTGATAAAATGATACATCCTTCCCTGCTATTACAATGGCGCAGTAAATAAGCAGTTTTACACCACGCGGATTAGTGCGTAGCGCAGTTGTGATAGCGGGACGTGTAACTCGTAGATTTCCCTTTAGAATAGAATTTGTGGCGTAGGTCAATGCGTTGAAGGCGCTACACTCTTATTACGCATCCCTGTTATTCGAACGAAACATCGCTCAGAGCGAACGTTTCTCGAGTGGCTATGCAGAATCGATATTTTGCCTTTTTAAAGCTGACGGCTATTACGTTCAGCCATCTTGAACTTACGGCATGGAAATTATCAACTTTTCCACATTTTCCTCAATTTCACTGCTACTAGGATCATGCGCTAAAAGGAAATAGTATGCTGGAAAATTTAAGTAAACAGTAAATGACTTCACTTGTTGAAAAGAACTCATTTTGATTTATTTCTGCTTTCGTTTGACTTTCGTTATCTTTTAGCAATAAAGCAAGGTATTTTTCATTCAAATTAAAATAAATTTTCTTGCAAAGACGGAAAACAATTACATTGCGAAAGTTTTTTATTTCGAAATGTGTTACATTATATTTCAGAATTTAATTTCAATATTATTACAAAACGGAATAATCAATCAGTTAACATATATTTTTTAGATAAGTTTCAGTTCCCGAAAAATAATAATGTTTTAAAATCAATAAAAAATTAGTGAACTAAATTAATAATAATACTGCATTCATTTTCTAAACGTTTGTATTATGTATCAATTTAAATAATTGTACTAAAGTTCGCTTATAATTTGCAATTATAATTTAGAATAAGGGAATATTGGTATAACAGCAAATATTACAAGTAGATTACTATTGTTTTACTATTGGAAAAGCTCGTGTTAGAAACGTGACTAGGATTTTAGAGTATTTATATATTATGTACACAAATTTATTGTGTAATAACTTACTACTTACAGCATAGATTTTATATGAAAATAAAAAAATATATGCACTCAGAAAAAAATATAGTTTATATTACCGAACTTTCAGATATTATACTTACATGAAAACTAAATGTATAAAAGTATTCTACAGTCCGAATCTTTTTTCTCAGTATATTATATGAAAATCTAAAAGACACGTATCATATTCGTTCACATATAGTTTAGTTTTACTCGTGTGTATTTTTTATTATATCATCCACTTAACGTTTTGAAGAATTCTTTAAATTCTTTCAAATTCAATGTCAGTATAAAAATGATATATATATATATATATATATATATATATATATATATATGTATAATAATAAGTAAATTTTCCAATTTTCTTACTTTCATTTCTATATTCAATTTTTACCGTTAGTTACAAGAATTGATCCAGCTTGAAACCGAAAAACTATTAAAATTTAAATTCAACTATGTAAATATTTACTGTAAAATTATACTAATAATAATATGAATTAATTCAACAAATTTTTATTATGATTTACAGCAATTCATCATCCAAACGAGATTCGTTTGTCAGTTCAACATTGAAGGTCGAGTGACTAGTGTAAACGCTCGTTTATTGGCAGACACAATTTATTGCGAGGAAACCGAATTTTCTTACACATCTCGTGCTCCCAGCATAACTGTACCCTTCGCCGTGATCTGGGGTGGTTCGAAGCCTTTGGATAATCCCAATAACATTCACCTAGTCTTGTACCGCTGCCGTGACATGGCTGACAATTGCGGTATGTGTCTGGCGCTCGAACCCAAATACAAATGCGGTTGGTGTCAGAGTTCTCTGAGATGCGAAGTCAAGGAACAGTGCGAACAAGGCACTGGGGTTTGGCTCGAACGAAATCAAACTTGCCCTAATCTCGAAATCCACTCCTTTGAGCCTATGATGGGTACGTACTATCAAACTTGAATAGCTTTACATACCAAATCACTGCGAAATAAATTCAACTTGCGCCGAGTTTAATTTGAATCCAATATTTATTTTAGCTTGCCTTATTTATTTTATATTACGTCTCGAAAGAGTGAAATTCTCTAGTGGGAAAGAAAGTTGAGTTATTAAAGTTACATATAGACAATCTTAAGCCGTGTATCAACGGAACAAAATAAATGTTATTGAACTTGTACTATCTTCTTAAATTAAATTTCAATGTAGGTACACTTAATAATAACTATATCAAAATTGATGAAAATGGAGCTCAATGAATTTTATTAATTTAAATTCAACGCAAAATTTAAACATTATTAGACTTTAATACTAAAATTTATTAGTAATGAACATTAAAAATAAGTAGAATGCATTATTAACAGCTTCAATTAAAGTAGTAATTATATAATTGCATATCTCTGATAAATGCACGCAAATTGTAAAACTTGAAAGGAAGCGTTAATATCATGAAAAGTCCATTCCAGATGAATTATTCTGCGAGACGCGTAAAATATGGCGCAACCGGGAATGAATTGTAAATCGATGTCGAACGTGAAATTTCAGTGAAAAGCCGTGTGCGCTTGAATGACGCGCCACTCTCTGTTTCTGGGTTTGCAACTAGTCCGTCTGGAATAGGTATCACTGATATAGATTTGCGATACTCAGATTCCCCCAATTGTACTCTGAAAGTACACCGCCGTTCTAAGCAGATTCCCAACTTCCTTCATTTTGCGTTGAGACGGATTAGACTACGAGTAACGATCTAAAGAGAATATTACTTCCAGAATATTACTACTTGTTGCAAGTAATTCCACCGTAATGAGTAGTTGCACGCTGCTCCATTGTCTGATAAGTAACAAAGAAGATCAGCGTTATCGTTATTCATAGAAATGGTATATCATTGTTATTCCTGAGAACTCCAAAAGTATCATTCAATAAATTCGCTTTTGATTAAAAGTCGCCCTTTCATTGCCATCTACTTTATTGCACAAATACATTTATACTATTGGTTAAACGATAGTACTGTACTCTTTTTTACCTTCTTTCTTTTTCACTCGTAATTAATGCTTTATACAACCCCCTTTTCTTTGGTTTAGTCTAATTCAGTTAGGTAATTGCACACGATTGTGCAACATTTTTATCCTACTACCTTCGCCCTGACTAAAATTATATTTAGCTAAATAAAATTACACTTCACCTTCGTGCAACAGAGTTGCATTTTTTATTTTTGTAGAAAATACGAAAACTCAACTTGCCCTTTTTATTATTAGAGCTCTTTCTTTTCGCCTGTGTCCCCGATTACGTGGTCACATAAATTGTAGACTCAAATTAAGTATTTATCGGCGCTAACTCAGTCAGTGACCGCAGACAAAAAAGCTGATTCCAAGTGACACTTCTTGCAGATGTGTTCTTGCTCGCGGTCGTAAGCTCAACTAAGAAGTCTTTTACGTTGCATATTCATCCGGATTGCTGTCATAAATTTTATTATATTCATGAATAAATATAAAGTCTAAGATAAATGGAAGACCGTAAAAATGCGTGTGAAAAGATCTTCATTATAGCAGGGCAGATTTACTCTAACTTTCTGAATTCCATCTTGCAATCAAGCTTTTCTCAAATAATTAAAGCTACCAAAATTCATAAAAAATCTTAAAAATGCGTAGGTCCCTGGGATGGCCACACGAACATCACTATACTTGGAATCAATCTGGGGAAAAATATTAGCGACATCTTTGAGGGAGTGACGGTTGCTGGGATGCGTTGCCAACCTTATCCCGAGTTGTACGAAAGCACCAGGAAGATTGTTTGTCATATCGATGCACCAGGCAGCTCGGAGGAGAAGAAGGGCCCGGTAATTGTGAAAATTGAGGACTTCCGAGCACAGTCAGAGCTGTTTTACTCGTTTGTGGATCCTGTTATAACGTCGATTACACCCCAATATGGCCCGGTGAGCGGAGGCACGATTGTTCGCATCACCGGTAAATACATGAACGCCGGCAGTACCATTCGCGCCTATATCAGTGACTTGCCTTGCTCCATCATTAGTACTGAACTGAACGAAACATTGTGCGTAACCAGTGCGAGCAAGAAACCAATGAAAGGCGTCTTGTCGATGTCGTTCGACGGAGGTATAAGAGAATATAATGGTTTCTTTGAATACGTTGAAGATCCTACAATAGAAAGTGTTGAAAGTGGAGTAGCTTCACAAATGAAAATCCCGAAAGGTAATTATCAAATATTGAGATATTTTTTTATGGATAATAATGGTCCACTAATAAAACTCAGAAAATACCTAATTATGATTTAAATTTATGATAGTTAAAAGCAGTTAGATGAAGATAGTTAAATAGTTAAAAGCAAAAGATGAAGATGATTCCCAGACTATTTTTTATTGGTTAAATTTGAAAATTTGTTTGGAAACTGACTTCAAATTATAAGCGACCGCAGCTGAATTTTTTAAAAGTAAATAAGTTCTTAATAATAGATCAATTTTTCCTGATGCTGTCTATAAATTATTGACACAAGACTGACAGTCATATTACTATCCAGTAACACACAAACCTTTTATTGGCCAATAATAAAAACAATTAATTATTTCATAAATGTTTACCAATCTTTTTTTATAGGAATACCAGCAGGAGGAATCAAAATTTCAGTGACTGGGAAGAACCTAGCTTACATTCAGAATCCTCAGATGTACGTCTACTATGATGGCAAAACTTTCGTCTCCAAGTGCAATGTCATCACGAATAATAACATGATATGTCATTCTCCAACCATTGAAATTCCGGAGCATGTCGCTTTGGACTCGGAGAAGCCACTGATGTTGGAGTATGGTTTCAGAATGGACAATGTCACTGGTGTGCAAAACTTATCACAAGTATTGAACAATCATTTCCTGTTGTACCCGAATCCAATTTACGAGGTCTTCGATGAGGAGGTGAAGTACTACAAGAGCGATTATTTAACGATTAACGGACAGAATATTGATCGAGCCAGTCAGGAGTCTGACGTCGTGGTGCAGATAGGCAACAGTTTTTGCAATGTAACGTCTCTCTCGCGACAGCAACTTACATGTAAGCCGCCGCTTACTCAGCCCCCGGCTCTGGACAAAGATGGGAAGCCTAATAAACAGGAGTTGCCCGAGGTTATCGTCATCGTGGGTTCGAAATTTAGGTACAGAATTTTAAATTTTTATTCCGTCACTGTTAATAGGAAGGTTAAATGGAACTGAAGAATTAAACATTTTTTTTAATTTAGCAAGAAAAAACAACGTTTGCAATTATTTAGAAGGTCAAATTAATGTAATAAAAAATAACGTTGTTAATTTACATTCGAAGAGCATAAGAATAACTGTAAATTCAAAACAAAAAGAAAGTTGTTTACATTTTGTATTTTGAAAACGTTTCATTTATCAGTGCCATGAAGATAAACTTAGGAAATTTTAATTATCGGTGTTAAAACACAATTACTGATAAATATTTATTCAACATTTATTTGTATATTTCATGCATTTGACTGTTACAATTCATTTGTTGTTTAATCGAATATGTTAGGTAATAGTAAATATTAATGATATATATTAAATATTGTATGCGATGAGTTGTAAATAAAAGTATTCGTTCAATCGTTTATTATTCATCACATACACAGTTGCCATGATCATTGATCATTAATTATAAGTTATAATTATTCAGATAATATTATGAAGGCAAAACATAACATATGAATACACAACACTTTACTAAATCACCTGCAAGCTATTCTTTTAATCAGTTAGAATGTATTCTGTAATTTAATGAATTTAATCATTTATAATAATGAGAAATGTTGCTTCTTCTGTTTAACAGTTACAAAATTGGCAAATTGAGTTATGCAATGCCTGCTGGTCTAAATGGTCCGCTGTCAAAACCAGCTCTGATTGGCGTAATCGCTGCAATACTCATCTTGGTCTCTGTGTTTATCGTTTTTTTGATTGCTTATCGACGTAAATCTACTGAAAGTAATCGTGTATTGAAGAATATGCAAGAACAAATGGATATTCTGGAACTTCGTGTTGCTGCTGAGTGCAAGGAAGCATTTGCTGAACTGCAAACTGAAATGACTGATCTAACTGGCGATCTTACCAGTGGCGGCATTCCATTTCTCGACTATCGAACTTATGCTATGGAAATCCTATTCCCGAACGTTACGAATCATCCAGTATTACAATGGGATCGTCAAGAATTGGTTCGCAAAGAAAAAGGTCTTCGATTATTCGGTCAACTTATTATGAACAAAACATTTCTACTGCTGTTTGTTCGAACTCTAGAAAGTAATCGTTACTTTTCGATGAGAGATCGCGTCAATGTTGCAAGCTTGATTATGGTCACTCTTCAAAGTAAAATGGAATACTGCACTGATATATTGAAAACGTTACTAGCGGAACTCATTGAAAAATGTATGGAAGGGAAAAATCATCCTAAATTGCTATTAAGAAGGTAACTTTTTAAATTATTTGATTATTTGTCTTCTGCAATTGATTATCTGAAAATCTCAGAATGATTCTGAAAAAATATGGAGAACTCTTTTAACTCTTTTACCTTAATTTAGATTTTTTTCAGTAGAGTTACTTTTTTTTATTTATTTTATAAATAAATTGTATTGTTGTTAATTTTATAAAATTGATCTCGTCGAACATCTTTACATTTTTCTACTATCAACCGTCATTATATTAAAAGTAATGTAATAAATATATAAGTAATAACTCCCTCTCTAGTATGTAGTGCGCAATAGCGTAAATATTAATATGTAAATTACGTCGGAAAGACGTTTAAATTACATGCAATTTTAACGTATGCTTAACAGAATCTTTCCATTTAATTATATGCATTTATATTCATATTTCCAAATTGCTATGAATTTGTATACTAATAAAGTAACAGCTTTTATATACGACCGTCATTTAGATAAGATTTATCTCAAGTGTCGCGGAGAAGAACAGTGATGGACTTAACGGAGCTATTTACCTTGGGGCTATAATAAACACCGTTTTTAGATCGACACTCTAAAATCCGCGATAGGATTTACATTAGTTTTAGTTACTTGCAAATTTGTTAAATATTCACCGATTTACAAAAATATATTGTATAAACATTTTACCGACGTAATGCATTTTTTACAAACAACACAAAAATATTGTACATTAAACACGGTATTTGACATTAATCGCTTCTATATACGATAATCGATAATTATTGTGCAATAATAATAAGTAATACAGAAAAGTCTAATACAGAAAAGTAAATAAATCAATCTAATAATTTCAATAATTTGAAACTGCATTAAAGATAATAACTAATTAAAATAATACTGGTAATTTAAATGAAAGATATTTATAATTTGTTTTAACGTCTGTTAATGTTTTTATCCAAGTATTTTTTCGACATTATCAATCTCGAATTATATCAGTCTTGTAAAACACATATAGTTGTAATCACATTGTAATAAAATTATTTATCAATTAGACAAAATTCAAAACGTAACAACTAATATGTGCAAATCAAGAATTTTTCATAATTGAAATCAATCTATATATATAATACCCTTTAGTAATAATATACTTATCATGTTACACAACAGTATTTTCGATATATCGTATATGTTTCCAATATAAATAAAGCAAATAATTTACGTGATAATTTTGTCATAAATTTTGTTTAAATTTTCTGTGTCTTTTTGAACATTAATTGTGCATTAATTTCACCATTCATATAATAATTGTCTGTTGTGTAAAGTATACGGTCGAAAAAATACTTGGTTAAAGATATTTAATAATAAAAGAAAATTCTAATTTGCTTGCTATTTACTTTTAAAAATATAAATTTCCAAATATTAAAGTCACTCGTAAAACTTAAATAATCCCTTTACTTTCATCTCCTTTTTTCTGTAATTGCTTAAATAACGATTTCACATTATTCTTTCATGCACGTATACATTTTTTAACAATAGTCCAGTCATTTTTACCACACGACCCACTACAAGAGCAGCCTGCGTCGTTCTTCGACAAGTCTCTGCAAACATGAGATTGTGAACACATTAATTTGCTTTTGTTATACGGCTCGTCACTCGCCGCGAACATGTTGCGAGACTCATTTTTTACGGAAACGCGACGATTGAGACGCACTCTTTTAGCTCTACGTTTATTTTTAATCTCGGTTAATGAGATACGCTAGTTTTCAAGAGCAACTACTTTTTTTTATCATCAATTTCTTAAACGCAATGTGAAGTCACCGTATCTTATATTCTTGCTGATTTTCATGCTGACTTTTTTAAAAACTTCCTTACTTAACAATTTTGATTAATTTCAGAACGGAAAGCGTAGCGGAGAAAATGCTCTCGGCTTGGTTCACCTTCCTACTGTATAAATTTATGCGCGAATGCGCTGGCGAGCCACTTTACATGCTGTTCCGCGCGATGAAACAACAGGTTGACAAGGGTCCGGTGGACGCAATTTCGTCTGAAGCGCGGTATTCCCTGTCTGAAGAAAAGCTCATCAGACAGTCCATCGATTTCAAGCCTATGGTAAGTTACACTCATGAAACAATACGTCTCAGGGAAAATATCATATTACAAAAAAAGTGTATATGTAAATACATATATGCAACACATATAACCTACATATTGAAATATTTTATAGAAATGCACCTTGACATTCTTTAAAATTACTGTCTTAATTACTATTATTTTGCTTAATTGATCCATCGTTTTGTTGCAATATAAAAAACTTTAGAAGATGTATATATGTACTAGCTGACCCAGCCACGCGTTTCTGTGGCTCAGTAGTTCTAATATAATCAGTCAATATTATACTAAACTTTTTATTGCAAATTGAAATTTTACTGCAGATATATAGGGATTTTTCCAACATACATATTATATTTATAATAGGTGATATGTTGTTTCAGTTACCATGTAAAAGTATACGTCTCAAAGAATTCCACAAAATCTGACTTTCGCTGTTCAAAAATAAGTAAAACATTTCATTTCTTGGATAAAATTGTTTCCAAGGACTAATTATCTTGAAAATATCTTCCTAAAATCTTATTTTAAGACGATTAAATTTAACGATGTTGGAATTAATTACATTCTTGTTTCAAGACATACATTTTTAAGTGTATTCGTAAATGCACACCAATCACATAGAAAAGAAAGACAAACTGAATGAATTCGAAGGTAATGTGTGTCGCTAACGTACACTGCAATTTTAATTAAAATTACGCTAATTTAAAGTGCATTTAAAATAGAATGTTAAACGTGGGTGTCGAGGCGCTATCGTTTTTCAAAGTTCAACAAAGGACGATGAACTTTACTGTCATGCTATAATACTTTTAATTCTTTCTTTATTTTTTTAATTAACTGTTTCATTATTTTTTTCTTTTGTGTAATTATTCTTAAATTGAAGTTGATCAAGAATTAAAAAAGGACTCATTCACTTAACTAATTAACGACACTAATTATTTCACAGACGGTTTACGTATCTATATCTCAACAAACGGTATTTGTGGGAGGACTGGATCCAAATACAGAAAACGTACCGGTTAAGGTACTCGATTGCGATACGATATCGCAAGTTAAGGAAAAAGCTCTCGACACTATTTATCGAGCCACGCCTTACAGTCAGAGGCCGAGGAAAGACGACCTTGATCTTGGTAAGTTAACGTTACTTTTGTTACTCGATACGTAAACTGTTTTTTATGACACTGTATACGCAGCTTTTATTTCATCTCAAGTAATACTAAACGCTGTCGTTGAACTCGATGAGAATAATTTAAATACTAATTCTAAAGATTGTTAATAAGAAAGAAATTAACGGTCAACTAAAAATATAAAGTCTTATAGATTAGTCCCCAGTTGAAAATAATTCTTTAAGTGTTAATATGATAATATATAGACTTAATCTACGTCACGGTATTTAATTAAAATACTAATTTTGTAGTATTCTAAAATTGAAGATATTAACCAATAGTTTGCTATCAAATGTGGTACTACTGTCAATAATAATAACAGTCAGTATCAATTATCTCTTACATACCATCAAAATACAAAATAGAATGTATTTTACGAATTAAATACGAAAATAGAATGTATTTACGAAAAAAACATTTGTATATGAACTATACACGGTGCATATATTGCTTATCACAAGTCTGATCATGACTAGAAAATTGTGGGTTTCAAAACAATTCTTTTCCTTCATTATTCAACTAATATATACGATTCTCTACGCTTTTAATAGAAAAACTTAAAACCTACTCATTAACAAGTCCAATGCTCTTTAGATAAAATTTGATATGAACATCATGTATACACGTATATGTTATATATATGTCCATTTTTTCTGAAGTGGTTGTCATATTTCTTTCAAAATTAGTACTTGTAATAATTTCTTCTAATTGTATATAAATATTGCAGAATGGCGAACAGGAGCATCTGGAAGACTAATATTATACGATGAGGACTCTACAACAAAAACCGAGAATGAATGGAAGAAGCGCAACACCTTAAACCACTATCGAGTACCAGACGGAGCGTCCCTGAATCTTGTATCGAAGCAATCCTCAATCTACAACCTGTCGATACTATCCGAAAAGACTGACAAGTCGCACAAATACGAAACGCTGAATTTGAGCAAGTTTAGTTCAGCAAGTCCGCCGTTGTCACGTGCCACTTCGCCACTTAACCACAATCATGAGGGTGGGATTAAAGTTTGGCACTTGGTTAAGCACCACGACACGGACGCACAGAAAGAGGGCGAACGTGGCAATAAAATGGTCTCCGAGATCTACCTGACGAGGCTACTCGCGACCAAGGGTACTCTACAAAAGTTCGTTGACGATTTGTTCGAAACGATCTTTAGTACAGCACACCGTGGCTCGGCTCTACCGTTAGCCATAAAATATATGTTTGACTTCCTGGACGACCAGGCACTTTTACACGGGATCACTGATCCAGAAGTTGTGCACACGTGGAAGAGCAATTCATTGCCGCTCAGGTTCTGGGTGAACCTTATCAAGAATCCAAATTTCGTGTTCGACATCCACAAGTCGAACATCGTCGATTCGTGCCTCTCCGTCGTCGCACAAACCTTTATGGATAGTTGTTCTACGTCAGATCATAGATTAGGTAAAATATTTCATCATAAATACTTCTCAGTATTTCGTTACATTTAATTGACGTAAAGCTGAAAATGTATGGTCCTATTTATTATTTTAATAGTTCAGAGATCCCCTATTCATGCTATCTGTGCAGAACACTTATTTGTTATAAATTATTTATTATTTGTATTAATATAACTATCCGTTTATTATTTATAGTAAGCATACAGTTATAATCAATTGACAATAATTGTATTAAGTTACTATTTAATATTTGAAAGTATCTATTCACTACAAACAAAATATTAATATCTCTTGGAGAAGTTACTAAACAATTATTAGCTTTGTATAGTAAGCATGTTATTGACTTATTACCTGCCTTGCATATTTCGTTAATCCAATAATAACTCATTAAATACAGGCAAGGACTCGCCGAGTTCGAAGTTACTTTATGCCAAGGACATTCCAGTGTACAAAGAATGGGTAGAACGTTACTATTCGGACATTAAAATCATGCAACCTATTTCCGACCAGGACATGAATGCAATGCTCGCCGAAGAATCTAGGGTGAGATATGATATAATTTTTTGTATTAATAACTCCAATGTTGAGTAAAAGTTTTGTAAAATATTTTTTAAATGAACAAATTCACGTGTAGAGGTATTGGTTTAATTTAAGAGATTAATTTAAAATATTGAATGAAAACGATAAATTTGAAAGATTAAACATTAAAAAAAACCAAATTGAAAAATTTACATCATTTCACTATGAACATAAATAATCAAAAAATATATACTTTTATATTATAATATACTAAATCTTTACATTTATTTAAAGGTTTGAAATTAATATTAACTGAAGTGAATGTTAAAAATTTGAAATTCTAAAACTATTTCATAGAATTAGTGGTGCAATCTATTGTTTATTCTCAAAGCATTATTAAAATATTTTTAAATATTTTTATTTTACAGTTACATACAACTGAATTCAATACTAACTGCGCATTAAACGAATTATACTCATACGCCGGCAAGTACAACGAACAGCTGATCGTGACTCTCGAAGAGGACGAATTCTCGCAAAAACAAAGGCTTGCGTACAAACTCGAACAGGTTCATAACATAATGGCCGCGGAAGGAAATCCTTGATGTACTCTGAATTCGACGAAGCGTCTCGTGAATTCGTCGCGGCAAGAGCTGCCTTGCTGAGACGCGACGGGATGGGCGACTTCGTCGCTACCGCGACGTCGCGATCGCCCAGCAGCTTACGCGTCAGAACCTTCGTCGCCCCGAATGGACCGAAGGCGCTACGCCCGCAATGGCGGCGCCGCGACCTTGTTACGCTGAAATAATGATCCATGGACAATTCGAGTGCGCGTTCTCTACAGTCTTTTTTTTATATGCCGGACACCGACGAAAAGAGGCAGGACTTTTAAATTCCACATTCCAAAAAAGTTGCGCTTTTTCCTTCGCACTCTAAGAGAAGCGATTTTAAGCTCTTGGCCTGCGTTCGTATCCAAACCTTACTTGTAAATAGAACAAAAAAAAATAATCTAAATGCGATATCGCAATAGACAATTGTCGAACAAAGATGCTCACGCACCCGCTAAGTATCTTTTTTAAGGAGACACATCAAATCATCAGTGCTTAGACTAAGTATTCAAACGTGCGGAAGATACACAGAAGAGACGAAAAAAGGCTCCTTTTTTATTCTTGTTCTTCTTCTACTTCTACTTTGTTACCCTTTTTTTAACAAGTGATGAGGATCGAAGAAGAACTAATAAAATGACATTCGTCTGGCCCAACGAAACATCTTATCTACTAAAAGAATAACTAAAAGTTACTGAACATGTAAAGCAACACGAATTACAAAAAAATAATGGCTGTTGCCTTTCGTTCGATTGGACGAATTGTCACGACATCTAGCATTTTGAGATTTCCATCCATCGTTATTGATAATTCGAACGTGATTAGTAAACAAATTGTTCTTCGAGGTACACTCGAACGTGCCCAATTGAACACTCGAACGTGTGTTCAACTTGACAAGAACAATTGATGCGCTAATATGCGATTCGGTGCGTACGTTAATTTATGCGCACGAGAGTGTATGTGTACTTTTGTGTGTGTGTTAACTGGATGTATATATACAGCACACACTCTTTTCCCTCCCTTGATTACGCGAATCTGTCTATATATACAAATAATTATATACAACATATTGATACGTGAACATACATATATATATATGTTTAAATCGGCGGAAAAAGAAGCGAGCGAATATATATATATATATGAACATTCTCATGCAAGACGGAGAACAGACTGTGTAATAGTTTTTAGAATATGATAATAAATGCGGATATTCGCGGCTTGTCTTGAAATTGAAATGGAGTTATAACGCATTTACTTTTCACATTATTTTGATAATTAGTAATTATATTAGAATTTTTAAGACATTTTATAAATGAACAATTTTTTATTCTTATATGTTCTATTAACACAAACAACGCTATATTACGTGCCATTTTTTCATTACAATTTAATATAAAACGAAATTAAATTTCGAATTGTTGATTCATTCAATATCAGCAAGTTACGATATTAAGAAATGATATTATTGTACGAGGATCATTTGAAAAGTCCGTGAAAAATTCGGAAAATGGCACTATTGGCGCGTATCGAGGTTATGTTTAGTTATTAGCATCTCTTGGAAGAACGCACACCAAGTTTCAGCCATATTGGTCTATTTCTTTGTGTTTGGCATTCGTTTAAATCAAGGAAGTCGAGTGATTTTCAAAAAATGGACGAAAAAGAATTTCTAAGTGGTTTCAAAATTTTCGGAGTGGCCATATGGACACAAGTGACGCTGAACGTTCTGGACGCCCTGTGGAGATTACTAATCCAGATATCATTGATAAAATCCATGATATTGTGATGGATGACAGAAGAGTGAAGGTGCGTTTCGTCACTGTGGATAAAACATGGATACATGACTATACTCCTGAGACCAAAGAATAATTTAAACAATGGGTTACCAAGGGGGAATCTGCACCTCAAACCTCAGCAATTGTGATTAATTGTTTTCCCAAAACAATTAAGTAGTTTTTATTTTTGCACGGACTTTTCAAATGACCCTCGTACATAGTAACAATTTATTAAGTGCAGCAATAAAAGATCTATGATTTTGACATACATGATACTTCATAAATTTACAATAATGGACAATTCTAAAGAGACTCGAAAATTGCCAAAACATTTAACTTCCCGATATTAATGACTAAGTTATAGACTTTGAAATTCTGCAACGCTTAATAAAAATATTTTTAAATATATTTAATTTATTAAGTTATTAATACGTACAAATATGTGTATAAGTTTTTACTACATTAAGATCTTTTTAGAATAATTGCCTTTTGCATTTTGGAACGTGAACAAGAATTATTCATAGCATAATGAGGAACAATTTTCCATTCAACTTTTACAATTTGAAAACGTTGATGTGTGCGGTTGCTCAATTGTATTTTGCTTTGTGAAACATTAAGTGGATATTTGTTATCAAGTATGACAAATTGCTAAACTCCGTAACCAACAGAAATTTTTCAAGGCATCCGCGACAAATATTTTGACTATGGTCGCAAAGAGACCAGCTGTATATGACGGTTGTGTTGAGTGTATGCGTGCGTATAAATGCGTGCTTCCCTTTCTTTCGCGTCTCCCAAATCCGGATGCAGTTTGCAATGAATCACCACGGGAGACGATCAATGTTCGGTCAAAGTGCTTACCTACACAGGAATATTTTCAATCGATACTTGAATCCCGAACATAACTTAACAAAGCAGACTTTGTATGCATCGCACAAAAATAACTGCGATAATAATATAAATAAGTAAAATAAAATAAATTTACACCTGTACATGTATATTTATATATGCACAGGTGTATATATATATTATGTGAATAATATTTATATATTTGAAGAACGCTCCGCGACACTCGATACACTGCCATAAATTTTAAAAAGTTGTTAGTTGTTTTTGACATATGAAACATAATATATTTATTTAATTAATAATGCCCAAATTCCGTTGATCAATTGTGAAAATTGACTAATTAATTTTATTTTTATTACCTAGAATAAATAATTTGAATAATTTAAACGAATAAAAAGTACAGATATAATTATTGAACATTTTAACTTACCTCTCTCTTGATAAACTAAATGTAATATCAGATAAACATTTCAATACAATTAGTTTCAAACGAAATAAAAGTAAGTATTTAATTAAAAACATCTGACAACTGTTTCAAAATACAAAGCGTTGCAATTGAATGATTCGTGTAACGAATAATGTTGCTCGATATTTGTATTTCGTTGTTATTTAGATAGACAATTTGGCGAGGTATTTGTGTATAACCGGTATTTTATCTTCGAAGGGACATCGATCCTTTTGGGGTGGTGTTTCAAATTGATACGCATTTTATAACGACAGCGCCTCGAAAAATAAAAAAAAAAGTCGGCTGTGTTTTTTCACATTTCATTTCTACGATTTGTAATTGAATTGGCGAACGATCGACCTCAGAACTCGATCGTGATACGAATCACTGCCACCATTCGATAAACAGACTTATGTATCACTTTAAAATTGAATACCCATAAGCAAATCGAAAAGCGAAATCTAACTATTATCAAAAGTTAACGATCAATAAGAACAAAATTCGCCATATAATTTTGTACGAACTTTTGATAATTGTATTCGGTTTCGTTGATGCAACTTAAACATTTCGGTCAAATGCCCTGTATATATTGTCGTAAATACATATGTATCTCGGAGGCAAATCATCGTATCTTGTTCGGAGGCAAATGTATATTCCAACAGTTTTTCACGAAACAAATGCGGGAAAAACAAGTTGTCGATGTTTTGATGCAGATATATATTTTTGCTATTTATTTTTTAATCTAATTAGAGTCGTTGTCGTTGATCATCGTCTTTTATATATGTATATATTTTACATGTACGTCAATGTTTTTCACAGTGAAATTTAGTGTAGAGTTTAACCGGCAGGAAGATTTATCGAGCGATGTATGAAGATTTCCTTCTCAAATTGCGCTCCTTTTCTTTTAATTTTGAGTTGATAGTTGAGTCGTTTATTATGTTCCATTTGTTCGTTCGTTTAATTTAATTTTAGCAAATTGTGTATAAAAAATACTCTCACGTTTATCATCATTTATGTATTTTAAGATCTGAGACAATTACCGCAATTTTGATTATAGTCAGCCTTAGTTTTAATTTTACTTAATACAAATTCAGTGACATTTATTATTTGTGTTACATATGTACATAGAGAACGCGCTAGCCGTTGTCGTAAGCGAATAATTTTAATTTGTATAAACAAGAGTCGACTTTTTTATTTTATGAATTTTGTAAAAATATTGTATTATTTTGTAACTAATTTTTTCCTATCTTTTGAACGATGAACAAATAACAATTATTTGAAACAATTATTATGATTTTGCTTTCATTTTTCGTTTCCTAATTCCATGCACAATTCGAACTTGAAATCAGCATACTTGCTGGGGAAAGCTTCCGATTGAATGTAAAAAGGACGAAAAAGATCAGAAAAATGATAATACGATGAATATCGGTAAAAACTCGGACACAGCGAAGTGATAAGTAACAATTTACTTCATGAAAATCGTTCGAATCATACATATGACTCTCATCACCTGTACGTAATAAAAAATATCATGTAAAATTCTTTCCTTCGGGATATCTCATTTCGAACTGGGATTTAGTGAAAGGGAAAAAAGGGGACGAGAAGAATAAAAGAAGCGTACCGCCTTGCGACACTTTCTCTTTAAATATGCTTCAACGCCTCCGTCGTCATGTTGTTGTCACTCTTAACTATTAATTGTAATATATAATGAATAATGATCACTGTTGAGTATTGTCTGATTGTAATACATTGATATTGAATCGATATGAATTGATAATCATTAATTAACGTGACATTATTCCGTGATTGTAATCCGTATTCATGTGATGAGTGTGTGTGTAAAAATGATGAAAAAACAAAAGTGAAGAAAATTAATAATAATTAATATTAATGAAAAGTAACGTGCGAATGATGAATGATGATTAAGCGAGTCCTGTGCGTCAATTCAATGTGCAGTGGTACGTGGAGAAAGTATTTATTGCTCAAAAAGTATCGGAAACGTGAGGTTGACGACGATTTACGAAGTACGAAACAAAGAAAAAAATTAAAAAAAATAAAGAAAAAATTAGGAATGTTACGAAAGAACAAAAAGCGATAAGGCAGCGAGAAAATAAACGAAAATACGAGGGAGATATTGGAATCTGTCAATGAATCCTACAGTGTGGGTTGAGCTCACGTCCGACGCGTGACATTACTTTGAACATTCCTCTTTCTTGTACTTTTGTCGCTTAAGTTCAGACGAAGTCTTCGTTACTGAAGAATATCCTTGTAAGAATGAGATTAAACGGAAAAACTTGCGGTAACGGGATGACCGAAAAAATAATTACATATTTTTATTTGATATAATAATAAATCACAGACTTAAGTGTGGAACATGATTGTTGATTCGCGGTTTTTTAAAATTGAATTCGTTAATTAAATATTTGCATGTAAAATGTTGCATGAGCACACATTTTTTTTTCTTTTAATGGAAACGGTGAAAATGTCTTAAATAGTAATATAATTAAATTATAAAATTAATTGATAATGATTGAATTGGTAGTGATTCTATACTTCATAGATGAAGTGACAAACTATGTTTACAAAACTGTTTTCAATATGAAGCATGCATGATTTTCTGTGATCTTTGGTGTGCTCTGAAATATAACGTCTATAAAAAAATTTTTTTTTCCAATATATGAGTTGCATTAAATTGATTTTTCAATATTACCAACCGTCCATTCGTTTCTATTGATACGTCTAAGTAATTTTGAGCTTCATTTGCTTTTTATAAAAACAATAACTATACTGAGAAAAAAGTTGCATGATCTGTCAACCATACCAGTCTAATTAAAATATTAAAGTCTGGTAAAATTAAATAAAAATCAGGTAAAAATAAAATTCATAAAATATTTACCATGAAATTCTAATTTATTATTACGGTTTTTATCATAATTGGAAATCATTATTTCTTATAACTGTTACCAACGTATTCATCTGTTATAATCTGCTAAAACATACTTTTCTTACTAAACTTATATGCCACAATGTTTAATTAATATAATTTTTATTATAAAATATATTATTAAATACATTCTCTCAAACAATTATTTAAATTTCTTTTAAACAATTAGTGTACACAAAGATATTTGAACATTTATTTTTCAAAATTAAAGATGTTATCTCTTCCAACATATCTTTTTACCATAAAAGTTTTAAAATCTTGAAATAACTTTCAATATTCGCTTAAAATAATAAACAATTGTCTAAGAAAGCATTTCAGCTGAAATAATGTTATATTAAAGTCAAATGCTTTTAATAAATGTAATGTAGTTATAATAAATGAGTTACAGATCACCTTAAATTTACCTGAACAAGAAATTGAGTACAATGGTAGAGAACACGAAGATCACTAGTACTTATTATGTTTAGCTTATTATTATGAAACTTTTTTTTAGTGTACGATGAAAAAATGCTATCAACTGCAAACGAAAATTGTATCGTCAGACTTTCATACATTAAACCTGATCGATCATGCATTCGACAACTTGACTCTTGAACTCCGAGTTTGTCGAACAGGCGTGACTTTGATCGGCGCATGTGATATTAATTTGATTGAACGAAGTTCTTTTCCCTGGGGCTGAAAAGTTAATACGGGACGGGTAGATGAAAGTATATCAAACGAGGATTTTAAAAGAAAGGGTAAGCAGCGTTGACGCGCTTTAATCAGCGTTTTCCGCGTGCGGAACAATAGTGGGATGAAAACAAATAAAGTAAAAATAAAGTAAAAAAGGCTAAACATGAAATGGAGAATTGGTAACAAGCGTAATCATGCCCTCCCCCGTGTCTGCCGACTTTTAATATGGTACTAATAAACCCAAAGTGCCTCTGGTAGATTTTTGGGCATAAGCTTGATAAAATAAAAGCTATATTAAATAAAAGAAGAAGAAAATGAGATAACAAGTACAGGGAACGAGAAAAGGAAAAGAAAGGAAACGATCGAAGAATTAAATTCACTGATCGAAGCGACGGAAAGGGTGGAAGGTTGATTGGAAAAGAAAACCTGCGACGCGATAATGTTTCACAAACTGGAAGAAAGAGAAATTTTGATGATAATACAAGAAAAATAATGTACGTACGTCGCGCGCGTGACGCGCGCTTACGTATAAATGCTTTATATTGTATATGTATGCATATCGTGTGTGTATATATAAATATAAATATAAATGTACGTCTAAATAGATAGGTACGATTAATAGCCGGTAGACTAGTCTCTGTTTATGTCTGTCTGTCTGTCTGTCTGCTGCCCTGAATGTCTTTCCCGGTGTTGTCACCTGTCCTTACGTCCTATTCTAACGTATCAAACATCGAACTGAAGTCACGATCATTGTCTGAAAGTTAGAATCAATTTTATTCTAATGTAATAGAATTTTTCTTCCTTTTCCTATTAATTTCTTAATAATTACTTGCTCATCATAACATTTGAGATGTTGTCAAAATTGACAGCCATTTACATAGATATATGTGGCAAGAGTAAAATAAATTTACTTCAATTAACTGCATTTCGCGAAATACAAGCAAACATTGCTTAAATTAAAAAAGTTTGTCCAATAATACGCGGTTAAATCATGAGTAGATTCTGATTACTGAGAAACTGAACTGCTTCAAGATTTAAATTTAGTAAATTAAATCGAATCTTTTTTCTAATATTATGAACTGATTTATTACATTATACAACGAAAAAAAACCTTGTACAAAAGGATGTAAATATTATTATTACATCTTTTTATTATTTTCTGCTCTTGAAAAAGAAGACAAAAAATGTAAGACCAAATGTACAGTGTTTAAATGAATTTAGTAAAAGAAACAAATAGATGATCGTTTCTTCAGCGACATTTCACGTATACTATGCGATGAAAAAAAAAGGAAATAAATAAAATAAATAAGGAAGTCTCCTCCCAGATTGCAAAAAGTCATTCGTTGATCGAATTTTAAGTCATCTTCAGATACACTTTAAATTTTCTTTTATATTTCCCCTCCTTCCCTTATTGCATTTAAACTGTGTGCTCATCACGTTATCACACGTTTTTCAACACACTGATTGGCACAGTTTTACTCATTAAATATTGTATCGATGGTTCCTCGTTAAGTATGACATGTATTCAAGCATCCCGATTTGTAAAATTCTTGAATTCAAATAAGGAGCGCCTGAGAGTGTATAAGTCTACGTTTGCGAGTATGTGGGACAACTATTCTATGTATACTTCGAAGTGTATGGCGTATTGTCCGGTGACATTTTTTGTCTTTGTATACCAAAACTGTCCTTCGGTATTTTAATGTTTCTTATGAGAAATGAAGAATCACGTATACCTTTACTACCCTGATGAAAACAGGAAAAAAAATGATAAATTGTATCAATCATTGACGAACAAATTGACATGAAATGTATAAGGAATTAAAATAAAACTAAAGTAAATATCGAGAGACTATTTTACAAAATCCAAATAACTCACGAAAGGAGAGTTGACTGGAAATGAAAATTCATGACAATTTCATATAAGAATCATCTGGATACTCGGAAAGATTATTTACGAGGGATCGTTTTGTTCTTCTGGATCGAAACTGTAACAAATGAATCATGGTTCAAATGCGAACGTTCGTAATATTTCGCGCGAGCGAAGGCTCGTTTTCGTGTGAAATTTATTGCACGTAACGCGAAAAGTATCGGCGAGAACGCTGTCAAAATGCTGCGCATCGAGAGATTTTTCGATATCAGACGGTTGCGTGTAAAATAAAGTCCGACGCGAACGCTAAAATGTTTTTCGCATTACCGCGGGCCGCACAATTTGTTACGCTTTTTACGGTCGGAAATTTGTTTGTACATACGGTTAAAAGCGAATCGAGAAACGGGCGCGCGTACAATTTTATATGAAGCTTGGCATTTGATACTTTTTTACGTTCTTTACGGCCGGCTTTTTACGCCGAGCGTATTTTGTCAGCGTTTTGAAGCGTATCGCAAAGCATTTTACGAGCTTCGCGCGAACCAATCGGCAAAGAACGAACGCATCCCGTGACAAATGAGCAAACGAGCGAGTGTTAACGCATACAATTTGGTTACTTTGTTACCGCAGTTGAACGTTCCTTTTGATATTTGCCGGAGTCTTTTATTGAAAGAAAACTCATTGCTCTTCGATACGGGACACTAAGCGTCGTGCATGCGTTCTTTTGTAATTCTTTTTTTTTCTTTTTCTTTTAAAAAAGGCGAACTTATGCGAGTAATAAAGCGACGACGTTCTTCGTTTCGAAACTAATCGCTATGATTTTTCTTATTATTTTTGTATAAATGTGTGATTAATAGTATGAAAAGTGTAATAATTTTGTATGTTTATTGAACCAAAAATAAATATTATTGATAATGAATTAATTTCATTATTTAGATTCGCTAGCGTAAAACAATACCTCACACTCATTAAAATGTTTTTGTGCCGTTACACTGAGAAAAATAATGTAATAATAAACTGTCTGATAATGTTCTTAATATTGGCACATAGAGTCTCAGAATTCTAGAAAGTATAGCTGTTTTTATAATTTTAATTTTCTCAGTGTAGATTATCATTTTTTTGTCTTTTTGTGCTCAATTTATCATATATATAATATATAATTATATTTTCATAAAGTATTTGTTAATGAATAAATTAAAGTCATTATTTGATAATTGAAATTGATATAATAAACTGAAGTATAAAAAAAAATATATATGTAGAACTAAATATGTCAGTGGTATAAAACAAATTTGTCTTACAGTAAATTTTCATATATTGAAATAATATAAAATATTTTAAATTGTATATCTATTATGCCATTCCCAAAATTTATACAAGTTTTTCTGAACTATAACATAATTTATTTATTTCTTCAAATAAATAGTAAATATTTTCTAACTGAACACTTTCTAAAATTGTATAATGATAAATAAGTAACAATTCAATAAAATATTATCAAACATAAAATTATGCAATTTTACACATTTCTGGAACTTCCATGTCTTCTTTGACGTCTGCAATGGTAAGAAAGTCACCTTTCAAAACATTATTTACAACAGCTCGAGCTAGACAGCTTGTAGTTACTGAATAATGCGCGGAGAAAAATAATGACATATCATCTGTTTTCTCAATATTGTTATCCTGTAACGTGAAAAATTATTATTTCTATCAAGTCTATCGAACGGTATTATACACTAAACACATTAATTAAATTAACTATACATAATTAAATTTATATATTAGATTCTGGTTATCACTAAAACTAATTAGTTTCAAGGTATAAATTAATTATTGTTTTGAATACATACTTTACAAAACATAAAAAAGGCATCATCCACAAGTTTGTTCAAATCCAATTGTCTTTGGAAAATAAGTTCTCGATTACGAAGCAAAATTGTTGAAATAATATTTAATAACTGAAAAGAATAGTAAAATAAATAAACAAAATATAATATCATTTTTATATCAAATTTTGTCATGGTGTCAATATATTTATATAAATATATTACCTCAACAATAATTTGCCGATATTCTGGCAAATGTATATGATGCAATATAGATTCAACTAAAAGAGCAAAAGTAAGTTCAGATCTTGTCATATTGGATAAAGTTGGTTGCTGTGGTAACACACGTCCGTTGACTTTTAGTCCACCCGGACAGCGTAACAAAACTTCCCACACTTGATTGTAAAAGTGACCAGGTACCCTGCATAAACTGCCTTCTATTTTTCGACGACCAAGTATAGATAAACTAAACAAATAATTAATTAGTAATAAAGTTGAGAAACTTATAAAAACCACATAATAACATGCAATTATGTATAGCAAAAAAAATATATTTACTTTTCTTCTTTTGCCCAATCCTTAACTGTCAACACCTTGATTAAGAATTGTCTAATTTCATATGGACTATAATTTTCTATTGGTTTTGGATTGTTTACAAACATTTCCAAATACAATTTCATTGCTTCTAACACCCAACTATATATTAAAAATATAATCATTTTAATTCATAATTTAATTAAAATTCACAATTTCAATTTTCTCGATATTTACCCAATTCGAATTTTTAATATTCCTTTAAACATCTCTGAATTAGTTCCAATTAATCTGCCACAATATAATAAAACTTCTTGTTGAAGTACTGCCTGAACTACATTATGTGGTTGAATTGTTAGATACATAACAGATTCAATCTCTGCTGGTGTCATCGGTTTATCAAACACTGTTTCTTCATGGCCAACCACACCTACAGTAATCTGCAACAATTTTAGTCATTTCATATTTCAAGTTGTTAAAAATGAAATCTATTAAAAATTATGATAATTTTAAAATGTTGTTTTTCCACACCTGTTTTCCTTTGACAAGAACACCAGTAATAAAAGGACTTATACTATCAACAGTATGATGTAGTAAACTGCTACAATACCGAACTACCATCCAATATCTAAGCCATCCTGCTTGCTGGTAAATATTTTTTAAATTGTCAGTTACTAAAAAAATACAGAAAATATAGTCTTCCTATTTAATTATACAAACCACAATATTTCCTATTACCTGTTGTTCCATTTATTTCATAATTGGGACCTTCACGTTTTAATAAAATACCAAATAACTGACATCGTGCAAAAAGACCATTGTTAGTTCGTATTTCATCGATAATATTGTTTGTAGGTTCATTTTCAAAATGCTAAAATAATAATTTTATTTGAATATGCTAATTAATTTAATTAAAATGACTATACACTACAGTAACAAAGTTACAAAGAATGAAAACTTACTGAACAGTTTTGAGCAGTTTCAATATATGATAGAGCTTTTGGCACATCAGTAAGACTTTGATATCCAATATAATCGTGTTCTAATTGTTTAAACTGTGTTAAATCCAAATCATTATCAATAGTACTCATAAAATCGAGATGTTCTGCAATTAATAATACTGTTATAATAAATACTAAAAATGATAAAATAAATTTTATGACTCAGAATTTACCTATACAAGAAGAAGATATAAGATTTTGCAATCGACCAATTCTAACTTTTGTTCCATCACAATAACCTTTTTTTAACATTGCAAAAAGATCAAGCATTTCTTTAAATTGAGGATCTCTGGAAAATATTCAGCACTTAAATAAAACTGTTTTAAAATAATTTACATCGATTACATAACTGGGGAGGGATGTAAAATATAAATACAGGTAAAAGATAAAAATAATTCAATATTAAATAAATTAACTTCAATGAGGAAAAATATATTTTCATGTCTCTTTTTTATCCGAGCTCAATATTATTTTGTTCTACTATACCTCATATGTTCTTCTCGAATCAAAAGACAAACAGTTGGTCTTCCAGACAATCTCCAATATTTGCCAACAAATTGCAATTCCGTTTTAATATCATCAATTAATAGCGCCATATCTCGATACAAATAAAATTCAGAAACTTCAAATATCAAGGGATAACATAAAACTGTCATTCCACAAACACGATAAATCTAAAACAAACGTTTATTTTTTAAATACAGGCATTATATTTAAATTAGATTATATTAAAACGTTTACATATACAATATAAAATAAAGCAAACCTTACTGGTACCCAATGAACCAATAGGCCTAGCTGGTCTTCCTTGCAAATTAAGTTTTTTATTGACCCCTAATTTTTGATATACTTTTACAAGTTGTGCAGAAGACAATATTTGTACTGGTTCTACTTCATGTGGAGTTTGTGTTTGAATTCCATAAGTAGCCATCATAGCTTGAAGTCTCATTGATTCAGCTATTAAAACAATTTGTACAACAAGGTCTGTGTGCGTTCCCTGTATTTATAATTTATAATATAATTTACGTCGGTTCAATTTAATATATTCCAATAGTAAATTATCATGCGCTGATAGCAATTTCTATACATTCCTATACATAACATACATATTTCATAAAATTTTTAAAATGAGTTAACTTTTTACTAATTTATAATAAACTATTTATTTTAAAACATTTTTTATCTTTACGTAACTATATCAAAATTTATTTGAATTAAATTATATTCTGCCTTAAATAGCATTACAGCAAGCTATTTTATCTTAAAACTTTATTTATTTTGCTAATTGTCATAGAATGATTTTTAACTGCATACTTATTCAGAAATATTAAAAAATATTTAAATTTAGTAAATATTTCGCAGTGCTTTAGTTTTTGTTATTAACTTAAATATAAATTATTTGATTCATATTTCAATATTTAAAATAAATATTCAACAAGAAATCTAAAAACTCTAAAATTTTTAATCTATTTTGTCTAATAATATGTATGTTTGAACGATAATGTTTATATTAAAATAATCATTAAATACAATATACAGCAGATATATTGACATATGACCACTATAATATGTACATTTATTGGTATATAATTGCATGCAAAAGATATTAGAATACTAAAGCAAGAAAGCTTTGTCAATATGTTTAACAATATTAAATACATTGACTTATTGCAATGCGAACCAGCTTGAAAAAGAGCGAATATTTTACATTTAAAAACAACAATTATGCTGCTATTATTTATTATTTCAAACAGTAGTACTGCAATGCAATTATATCATCTAAAAAGACTTATGACAGAGACATTTCATTCCTTACTATATATTCATAACATTTTTGAAACAGGCATATTTATTGGTACCAAAAATTATTACTTACAATGCTTGGTTTTGCCTGTTTGTTTCATAAAATATGAAAAAAATTGAAAAAAGTGTTAATATAATCGATTATTACCTAAATATAAATTTATTAAAATAGTATTTAAAATACAAAAATATTAAAATTACGAAGTATATACCAAATATGCCAATTCGATGCTGACAATTTTGACAGGAAGAAATAATTACATTTATAAACTGAATTTTAATGTTTACATAAAGTTTTCAAAAGACTTAAGTAGTTCTGAAACATCGAATATAGACAAAAAAATCTATTATTAATTACTGATATAATTTTATGAAATCATTATAACTTTATAAAATAATTAAACATAATTACATAATGTCATAAAAACATTAACCTATCATAATTGGCCACATCGACAATCCTTTCATAATTGCTAAAATTTAATATACTTCAACATTTCGAAGTTATAATAACATATTCTTAATATATTTTTTTAATAAAATATGTTATTATATCTCAGAAATATCAATTTCCTATGTATATAAAACTATAATGTTTAAACTGTGCATAAAAACAGCATATCATGTGCGAGTTTCATTTACTTACAATATTCTGATTCTATTGTAATAGAAGATACATAACATAAAAATAACTTTTTTATTTAATTTAACAATAACAACTAAACTGTACCTGTTTGAATTCATTACTCGCAATAAGCCATTTTATTGCACATTATAAAAAAAAGAAACAAACAAAATGCACGAAAATTGACAATCTTGTGTGATAACTTGTCTTTGATTCAGATTGTCAAGTTCATACTTTCTGCAATTGATAACTTACCGTATTTCTTGCAAAAGTATTATATATCATAAAGAATTAATATTATCTAATCTTCATTCAGGAAAAAAAAGAAAAAAAAGCATAATATAACATTATTATGATCACCTGAAAAGCTGAATAACGTCCAGCTTTTCGCGGTCTATTATATGATGGCAAATAGCGACGTATTGGATCCAGTTCATTTATGTGCAACAAACTAGCAGTTAACAACTGTGCAATTACAAACATGGCTTGATTCCATAGATACAAAGAAGGATGAGAATCACCATAATCTTTCCCTTCATCGCTAGATATTTTTAAAGTTGTGCCAGGTTCATTTTTTTCATATTCAATATTCTCTTCAGGAACATAATAATACATAGGTATGACAGGATCTATGAAGAAATAATTAAAAAATGTTGAATTTTCAATATATGATTAATTACTTATTATAATCCATATTCAAAATTTTTGTTCTTATACGAAAATACGAACCACCATTAATATCTTTGAATAATTTTGACTTCAATAAATTTTGATATTCTTCAACTTGCTCAGGTATAGATTTAAATACACCATCTATGATCATGAAAATATAAAACAGAGGCCACTCACATTCAATATTATCATATTGCTGAAAATAATAATTATATACATATATACATATTGTATATAAGAAAAATATTCCATGGTGCTGAAAAATGAAACGTTTTCAAAGTACGAAGTATAAACAAACTTTGTTTTTGTTTTGTATTTACATTTATTTTTATGTTCTTCGGATCTAAAGTGACAATATTATTGTTTCTGTTTAATTTTTTGATTTTCAACATGTTTGTAAACATTGTCTTTTTTATATGCTCAATTTTAAAATCGTTTCATTCTTCAGTTCCATAAATATTTGTCATAAAATTAAAGGTTGAAACCTGTAATGTTCCAGGTTCATAATATCGTTTTGTTACATCTTCAAGAACAGTTTTATACCCATCTCTTCCAAATCTTTTAAAACCATAATTTCCTTTTAGTCTTCTAATAACATTTAATTTTGTTTCATTATATAAAACATCCTCATGTGTAGCAAAAGCAGGAAATGAAATAGTTGGTAGTAAAGCTGCATCTACACTCTAGAAAATAAAAATATAATAAGAAAATAAAAATGAACTTTTTATAACTGAATTTTAAATTAAAAACAATTATAATTCTTTACCTTAGAACTGGATTCTCGGGGTAACATTGTCTCAAAAATACTTCGATTACGATTGTGTGCATCAATATCTACATATATTACAGACCAAGATGCTCCTTTTTCACCAAAAAGGTTGCACCCATTAACAGCTTCCAAAGCACTTTTTGCCATACCAATAGAACTAGCATGAATTTCAGGTGTTCCATCATTGTATCGACTACCTCTCTCCCACATACCATAATCTGGAGTTCGGTATGCTCTCTCAACATAATATACTAAATTTTGTACAAAAGCCACTTCATCTTGTGTATAAATAATTTGAAGACCTGAAGATATCATTTGAACTAAAAAGATCAAATATAAAGACACAACGTCAATCTGAAATATAATAACACATATTAAGTAAAATTAAATTGATCTTACTTAAAAAAATTAATCTTTCATTAACATACTTGTAAATGATAATAATCTTCATCTTTTAAAATAACATCTCCTGTGTCAAGATGAAATTTGCAATGTAAAGCAAATTTATTACACTGATTACGTTTAAATTGTTCTACTCTGGGAGACTGTCTCATCCAACATTTGAGAATACCACGCATACATTTTATTGCAGATTGGCCTAGTTCATATGATTTCCCACGATCATCATCTATTCGTCTGTAATAATATAAAAATCAAATACTATTGAAAATTCAAATTTAAAGTTAAAATCCAAAGTTAAAATTGGATAAAAATAAATCTTTGCATTTATATTATTATTGCTATTATACAGCGAATTTGTGACCTTGAGGTATGTATTAATTACAAAATAAATAATACATGACAAAATTTCCAAATGATAAGGAATATAAATATTTCATTAATACAAATGAGTTGAATTACCTATAAGCTTGATACAAGCTCCAGACTGCTGCAGCACAATAAATACTTTCACGTATACTGCCAATAATTGTATCATTTGAAACTTGAGGAAACAATCCAGTTATACAGCTTTGATATCGTAAAATCTGTCGTTTAACTACAAATTTATAAAAATAAATTCAAAAAGTTATTTTTAAAACAATAGTCGGTTTTATACAACCAATAAGAACTGACTATACTCAAATAAAGGCTTTTCATGTATATTTTTTGAAATTTAATAAATTAAATTTGTTTATTTTGTTGCATTTAAAATATTGTTAAATCGTTAACAATAATATGTAGTTTTATATATTTAAATTTACTTGTTTAATATGTAACAAAGTGTCCCCCTTACCAATTCCATAATAAATATCAAGTTGTCTTACAGTATCTTCATAATTCGAAATTTTAAGAAACATGTCAATGTCAACATCGATGACACTGCCATGACGATCGGTCCTTGTCTGCGGAAGCCTGCAAAACCAGCAAAATGATAAATCTTCACGTAGATAACTGTCACTAATCAATGTTAAGTGTTGTTAATAAGCAGTAAAGTATGCACACCTCTTTATAGGTACAGACGGTGTTGATACAAGAGAAGTCATTTTTGTTAATTAATCTAAATATATTATTAATAAGCGATATAAATAATTAACAATGAAGGTTGTTCAATGCTGAAATAAATTGTTATAAAGTATATCTTACATAGTTTATTAATTTGTTCTTATTATATTATGGTTTCAATAGTCGAAAACGTAATATTACAATATTTTGTCAAGATTTTTTGTATCTAATTCAAGTTTAAAAACATATACGCCGTTCCCTGACCCTTCACCACTACACATGCCTCTTCTGTTGACCCTGGTTTGACATTAAACATTGTATAGAATATTTGCTTTTTTAATATTGGTAACAATTAAATAAAATGACACTAATAATTTTATGAATAGATTAGTCATAGAGTGTTTACATGTTTTCTTTTTATGTGCATTTATAGAGAAGCGTTATAGAGCATTATTTTTAAATATGGACAGAACGAATAGAATATATAGACAAATGTCATTCTGCAATCCGTATGCTGGCCAATAATAGGAAAATAGTAAAAACCAAACATGCCGTAAGCACCCAATAATAATCCATCATGAACTTTTTTAAAAGAACAATAGATGTCGCTAAATGTCCTGACAAGCTTTTCGTGTGAACGCGCCTTAAAATTTCACTAGGCTCGCACGCGCCTTGACATTTTGGTGAGAGAAACATCACAGCAGTGATGCCAATGAGCCGTGGGCCGTGGGACGTTTTCTATGTAGTAGTATACGTGTGCAATCGTATTCGAGTATCTTCGGCGGCGCTCGTTCGAAATCGCTAGGCACATGGCCGACTGCATTCGAGATAGAAATTCACTAGTTTATGAGTTTCCAAAAACAGCGAAACAAAACTTGTAATGTTTTAATGCAAATATGTAGCGAAATAATTAAATATGACACTCTGATTATGTTCTTACAGGTTTTACCGACAATTAGATTATTTTCATAATGAAAAAGTTATTTATTTTTTTTTTTTTTTTCATTATGAATTTATTTTATAATTATTATTTAAAAATAAATATTATTATTGAATATATTAAGATGAAGTCAGAAAAGCAATAAAAATAAATGGCATAGAAGTAAAACCACAAAAGTTTTTCACAATTTTAATTTAGATTAGATTTTTATTCAGAATTAGTATTTTTACATACAGTAACTTCATGAAAAATATTTTCTTTACTTTAAAATTGTACATATTTTAAGGGTAAATCTTAATACAATAAAGATACAAGATGACTTTCCGAACTTTACTTTCATGGTATAATTAATACCAACATAAATCTTTTTAACTAGCGATCTGGGGGGCGAGCTTTCAATCGAACTGGGAACCGTATTCACAGCATCGACACACGCACGCGACACGCGCACACCATGATTTTTTAGCGTGGCATCACTGTTTTGTTTGTATGTATGCATGTACGTGTGTGTATGTATGTATGTATGATGTAGCATTGCAAACCTACACAAATAATGGTGTGCGCGTGTCGT
>JABFPN010000295.1:0-53701 GCA_022817305.1 Leptoteleia sp. ZL-2020 | reverse complement strand
TTTCATATTAATGAAGACGGATTTTTTTTTATTCAACGATTTATCTGCTTTCAAACAATATTGTTGACCAAGTGGTGCGTTCTCCTGACTTAAAATAATAGATAAGTTGGTTTAAGTTACTAAACGTGAAATATTGGAAACATCAACTTATGTTTTAGAACACAAGATTCAGGAATCAATCGCGGAATCAGGCGCTCCCGTAAGCATCCATTTACGTCATCCGCAAGAATCCTTTCTTGTGAACTTGAAAATGGATCCCAAATTTTCTCTAGTAACTTTTAGTACAAAGACGTTGTATGACTGAAATTTCGCCTGTACCTCGGTAACAGTAAGGAATTGTTTCTCCTCGTTTGCTCCACAGCTGTGCAAGGTATGTGTTAAACAATTAATTAATTTATGCACATTTTACACTGTTATTTAACAAAATGTAAAGTAAAATTTATTCGATTAACATTATAATTTATCGGGAATAAAATTGTAGCTTTGGATGGTTTGTTTTGATTGTGATTATTGTAGATTTTGTAACATTGTTAATTTGTCAAGCATCATTTAGCTCGCTATCTTCACCTTATCGTTTCATTTAAAATATTAATTATTTCTAATCTTTATAATTGTATTATTTTTTAAACATTAGTTTCTATACATTTGAGAAACTTAAGTTGGGAAATAGATTTTTTTTCATATCTAAATAACTAGTCATTTCTTTTAACCTCATTTCAAACAAAACAAACCAACGTGTTTTATAAAGTTGTTTATTACTTTTAAAAATGTAAGTAATAAATGTGAATATTTATGTTAAATTTCGTATACTATTAAAATATAACAAATAGTTTTACTTATATTGATGTTAACATTTTTTATATTAGAAGTAAATGTAAAATAACTGCATATTTTATACTAATTTCTATTTTAAATTTAATTTTGTGATTTGGGTATATTAATAAAAATTTTATATTACTTTAATTTATTATTAACTATAATGTTTTTATAAACAGATTAAAGTAAAAAGTATATTTTTATTGATTTTTAAAGCATTGTCCGTTTATTGTTTAGATGTTCACTGCAAATGCAAAAATTAAAAAGGCTAATGGCGCTGAGCCTGATGCAGCAGAGGTCAGCGTTTCTCAAGCTCTATTAGAGTTGGAGATGAACAGTGATTTAAAATCTCCACTTCGAGAGTTATACATCACCAAAGCCCGAGAAATCGAATGTAATAATAAAAAAGTAAGTAAAACAAAACATTTTAGTCAAATTCTGATTATTGTTTCATTACATTTGATAATGAATATATTGAAAAAATTATTTATATATTATTTATACATGCAAAATATTAATTTAATTATTTTTATTTCACATTTCACTTGTTTAGTTATATAACCTTTCAAGTATTATCAATATTTAACATAAGCTAATCAATATTTTATTACATTAAAATTCTTTATACATTACAGTCTATTATTATTTATGTACCGATGCCACAACTAAGAGCTTTCCAAAAAATTCAAACAAGATTAGTCAGAGAATTAGAGAAGAAATTTTCTGGAAAACATGTGATGTTCCTTGGTGATAGAAAAATATTGCCAAAACCAACACGCAAAACAAGGACTAAAAACAAGCAAAAGAGACCAAGGAGGTAACTTGAGCATGTAAATACATTAAGTAAATTTTATACAGCTAATAAAATGTTATAATATTATAGTACTAATATTTTTTGATTATATCTTGTATCATTATAGTATTTTTTTATTAATAATTACTTTTGTATATGTTATAAATAATACTAATTACAAACAATATATATGTAAAATATATTTAGATAAATGATATCTATATATATGTGAAAAATATGTAAATGATAATTTATGTTTCTAATCTAAGTGAAAAAACAAATACTCATAATCAAGATACATGTGTAATGTAATATAAAAGCAATTAATGTTAAATTTGTTTATGTTTACAGCCGTACCCTTACTGCAGTGTATGATGCTCTTTTAGAGGATTTGGTATACCCAGTAGAGATTGTGGGTAAAAGAATTCGTGTCAAGTTAGATGGTTCTCAATTAATTAAAGTTCATTTGGACAAAACTGAACAAACAAACATCGAGCACAAGGTATAAAATATATCTCAAGTAATTCATTTCAATATAAATTTGAGTCCCTTTTATATATTTTTATTATTATCTATAAGTTTCTTTAACAATTTGATATATTATTTCACGCGCTAAAATTACATAATTTATTTGTTTACACAACATTCTATCTTAATGAAAATAAAATTTCAATTTAATTTATTGCTTTCTTTTTTGTAGGTTGACACATTTGCATCTGTGTACAAGAAACTGACCGGTCGCAATGTTACATTTGAATTCCCGGAGTCTTTCTGATTTGATCCATGTATAATGGAAACATTATACACAAAATGTATATAAACTTATGTTTTATATTAAAGGGTGGTTACCAACTCTGAATAAATAATGCATTTTATTATATATTCCCCACTTTAATGTATCAAACAATTCTGCTTATATTTAAAATAATTAGTTCAACTTATTAAACAGGATGTATGTAGTATTGATTTTGTTGCATGGAAAAAAATTAATCAATAACACTTGCTTTAAGAGCACGAAAAAGTGCTATATCCATGGAATTGGTATATTTTCAATTTATAACAATATCATGGTATATTTTTGAATTTTATGAAAAGAGCACTAGAAAATCAATAGGGGAATGCATGGGTTTGTAAGTTATATTTAATACAAACATTTTTGTAAACAATCCTTTTTTTTTTTTTTTTAAAAAAAAAGACTAATAAAAAGTCGTGTAAATTAAAAGTTTTTATGGACATTTAGTGATAATAAATTATAGTTCACATCATTTTTGTTATTTTTCTTCAAAAAATATATTTTAGTCTACAATACGTTCTAACATTGTAAAATGGCTAGTTAGTCGTTATATTACTAAAGTATTATCAATTAAATTGTTATAAACACAAACAGGAAAGCCAACACTGCAGTGCGCTACCTATATTTTGAAAATCACATTAATTTTTGTATCAGACTATACTAAATAATGACGTAAACTGTCAGTGATATCTACACTAATCCATACTTGCACGCGAGTGTATGTCAGCATTTTGAGGTTAACTTTTACTTTTGAAAGTTAATTTTGACATCAATAAAATTTGTAGCTTTTTTATTCAAAAACAATGACGTAAGTAAATAAATTTATTTCCCAAATGATATACCTAATCGCGAAACCAATTACAATTAATTATACAAATATATTTATTTAAATGCACAATGGAATAATTTGTTAAACATATGTTTTTGAAATGAAATTATTCTTTTATTTCCTTATAACAATTAAGATTTGTTCTCAAGTCGGTCATAAAATCTTTCAATTAAAAAGCTATTATGCATAAACGTAACGATTTGAATAAGTTAAGTATATATTTAGTTAATTATTAATATGGTTTGTTTTTATATTTCAGGTCAAAAGTTACTTTCAAAATCACCCTTACCTCCGATCCAAAATTACCATTTAAAGTGTAAGTTTATTCAAAAACATGCATTATCATTGATCCAAACAATTTTTCATTAAAAATCATAACTAATCATAAGAATACATATTGTCCAGAAAATGGGTTATGTGGATGTTATCAAAGCTCTTCATACATATTTTAATGTGGTAGAACAAAAACAACTAAGTCATTCCTTGAACACCCCGGAAAAGATCAAAACAATATTCGATTGTTGCTTTTTTATAGAGCAAATAATCACTGAGTCTGAAAGTGCTAATATAACATTATGTGAGGAAGTTATAAACAAGTGGTTGCAAAACAACAAAAAGCCCTCTAATTGTAACTGTTCTTATTTGAAAACGGTATGTGATGAATTATTAATAATGTGTCTCAAGGACTCTGAAATATCGGTTCAATTGACGAAAGAACTTTTAAATATATATGTTTGTAATCTCGGTAGAAATAGGCTCACAAAGTGTCTGACAAAAACACTCGCAGACGCATGCACTTCAAATGCCATTTTACATGCACTTAAAAAGTTGGGAATATCGTTCACTGATTTGGAAGAGGATGTATTAATGTATTTATGGGGAAATAGTATACAAATGGGCCAACAAAAGGAAATTGTAAATATTGTGAATACATTAATGAATGAAGGGAAACTGTTTTTACTCATTAAAATGGCTGCAGAAGAGTCCCATTGTGATAATGTAAAGAAAGTCATTATAAATTGCTTAGAGGAAGAATTGAGTAAACAAGGGTCAAACTTTTTTGTACAAATCAGTGATATCGATGCAAAGATGATATCAAAGATAGCAGACAGTGACGGCAATTTTCGTAACATTTTAATAGATAATGTTACTTATTTTGCTGATAAAATGAAAAATGTAGCTGGCTTTTGGATATCCGACAGTGGAGTTGATTATAAACATATAATGGGGATTTTCAAGGCTTTATTCATTGGAGGGGAGAAAACAAGAAATCTAATTATGGAAACGATTCAAGTACGAAAGAGTTTGGATAAAAGAAGTGATATTTGGGAGCAGATTGAAATTGACTGTATTTGGTAGATCGCCAGCTTCATTTATTGAAATTAGTATTATATGAATTATTTTTTAATAAATTGATACATGCCAATATATATATGAGTTACTAATATCATGCAAGAAAATCATTTTTTTACTGTCTTGTTATATAATAGGTAATTGCTGCTTTAACAAGTTTGTAAAGCTTTATATCATTTACATACTATATTTCCATATTAGATCTATATACTGTCTTGCCATTTTTACATGCCAACCATGAATGTACAAATTTTGATATGAAACATAATTTATATATTATTATACAAGAATTTAAATAGGCAATAATACTTTAACACTTTACAAATTTATTTATATATATATCACATCTTACCTCGTTATAAATAAATTACTATTCATCAAGTGTATTTAATTATCAATAAATTTCTATAATGTATAACTAATTTGTGTAAATTGTTTCATTAAATAACCTTTTCATTATTTAAAATAAACAATTAAAATATTAAAAGAAAAACATTTCTTTGAATTTTAAATAGCCATGAAATTCTTAAACTGATTTTAATAAATAATCAAAATATTGTTATTATTACAGGTTGAATGTACCGGAAAATACGCCATTTACAGCAGTTTTAAAATTTGCTGCTGAAGAATTCAAAGTAGCAGCTGCAACTTCGGCTATTATTACTGATGATGGAATTGGAATAAATCCACAGCAAACCGCAGGTAAATATATATTATAAAAGCAATATATTATTATTATGAAGAAAGTGCACTTGAATACAAATATATATTTTTCAGGGAATGTTTTCCTAAAACATGGATCTGAATTGAGACTAATTCCCAGAGATCGAGTGGGCACAACAATTAGTTGATTATAATTTAAATATTTATAAATTATATAAAACACTAATTGCATCTTCGGCTTTTATATTATACAACTGAACACTTTTATATTTAGTAATTTATAAACAGTTTGTAATAAAAAATGTCCACTACACGTAAGGAAACCTATACAACTTCCTAAATTCTTTCTCTCATATTTAATACTTTTCTTTAAATGAGATATCTTTGTGAAAGTTATATAGGTCCGATTATACATAAAACAAAACAAAGTAACAGCAAATTAAATAATTCATTTTGGGGAGTTAATAAACTTGATTCGTATGTTCCGTTTGATGAAATAAAATGATTAAATAAAAATAATAAAGTTATGAGATATGTTTGAAAAAAAAATCGCATTCTTTTCATGGTAGAAATATTTTATATATGATATACATATAAGAGAGATATAAAGTCGATACAAATATGCGTAACTACATGACACTTTGAATTTGAATCATTCGAGATTGATCATCACAATTAATTATCGTCAGCTATCCATTGGTAAAAATCTATCAAAATCGCAGATGATTAAACACAAACATCACAACGACGGAATACTATTTAAAATAAAATTTATAATTCATTATTAAACTTCACACATTTTTTAGAATTTCTGTAAACAGTCTTTTATGAACTTGAACGGGCAAAGTTCATTACGGTTTTGATTACTTATGTTGATTGTTGTTGTTTTTTTTTTTTATTTAAACTACTTATTGTTATAAAAACTGTAGACGGTTTTTATGTATGGAATGTGTTGTATTGACTTGAAATTCGATAATTGGACGAGAAATAGTGAAAGATTATACCATAAATTTTGTATGGTTCATTATTAGCAATTTGAAAAGTATTGTTTTGACTTTACTGACGTAAACATTAAATCTATGGATATATTATATTAATGTGCACGATGAAATATAAAAGGCTACGAATTGTTTTTAAATAAAATTGATAAAGTGTAATATTTTATTATTGTTGTAAATTGTTGCTGACAATGAACCTCTTTCTCTATTGTTTGCCATCAATAAATTTAATAGATTCGCATATAAAACTGGCATCGTTTGATTTCATCGTGTATATATTATAAAATACTTAGCACCGAATCGCAATCAATACATAACTTTGCAATATCTGAAAAGCAATATCGTGGCAAAAATGTTGCACGAATGAGGACCACTCTCGAAGTTTCATATCTTCACTTAAGTTTACTTGCTTAAGAATTGCTCGCTTGCTCTACTTATTTATCATTATTTTTCTTAAGTTAGGTCGCCTGTGCGTCTGGGGTTTTAATTTCATTCATTTTTCATCCTAATTTGAAAGTCTCTCAAGTACTCTTTATAAATACGACTGGTTAACTATTACATAAAGAGTATATTTCTGTGAGAACAAACCGCAGCGCCCTTTTTAACTATAAAAATGTCAAAAATTTGTTGCTTAATTTTCGAGGTACAAAATTGTGTTGACATAAATTCCGTTGAAGTTGAGGAATAAACTACATCTATACTGAGCGAATGATGTAAAAAATGTCGTACATTCTATAAATTATATTTTAATGATTATAATCGAGGGTAACGCTTGGTAATTCACTAATTCATTATTGTTAATTCTCTAATAAATAAATAGTAAAAGTCATTCATTCATTAGCGTCATTAACGTACAGTCGTAAAGTAAAATAATAAATGTCAAATAATTAGAGAGTATAAAGCTTTTAAATAATTTCAAGACTAGAGCTATCACCACTTTTTTCAGAACAATTCTGAAAAGAATAAAATCTTCGGTCTAATCGACGTAAACTAAACGCCGTTTCGGAATGAGCCTCTTTTTTTCATCACGATCTTTATAATTATTTGCTTGCATATATATATTTCATATAAATATTTATATAAAATTTGTATATATTATACTATAGTATTGTATTATTATATCTTATTTATCGCTGTTACTCTCTGTCATATTAAAGAAAGTAAATATAACTAAATTAGGTGACAATTTAATAAATAAATTTAAGGCAAAAAAATTGGAGCTCCATGGTTCTTGAATGATATCCGCCAATGAATACTCTTCTCGTTGCGCAATTCCGTCGTTTTAATTAATCATCAAGGTGTAGATTTTTTCTGCTGATATACGTGTCAGTAAGCTTTGCGCTCACTCGTCCTGTTGAAAGTCCATAGAAAATAAGAAAAAATTATATAAATATTTTCATTTTATTGTATACAAATTTAATTTTACATACATTCTAAAGTGTAAATCCGGTATATACGAGAAAAGATAGGTGTAAAAGTGTCAAAAATTGCCAACAACAAGAACTATATATTATAATGTATATAAATTCTACCAGACTCTTTGGAAATTGACGAAATTATAGAACGGGAAATGAAAATGCAGAAAGAGAACAGATCCGTTCGAATGTAACGAGCAAGCATAGACAAAACAAGAAAAATATCATTAGAATAATTTTCAATTCAATTTGTCTTCTTGAATAATTTAATAGCGAAGCTTTAAATCAAAATTATTGTTTTGTTTGAACAAGTTTATTTTTATTAACGTATATACCTACCCATTCGTGTTCTTCCACACCATCCATGAAATCTTGTTCCAGAGAACAATGGACAGCATTACCCAAAAGGTTGCTCATATTTTTTTGCATCTGTAAAAAAATTCATTTTATGATAAAAAAATGTTATGAAATAAACATATTCTAATGTAAATGTTTATAATACCATTATTTTATTTGTCGATTGAAGATAGCTAATGAAAATAACTAAAATAAATTGAACTAGTTGAAATATAAAAAAAGTTTGTTTAATGTCATGTATGTAATTAAATTGTTAATTCTGTTCTTTTTTATTCAATTTTTTGATAAACTTTTACCTCTTCTTGTTTTGATTTAACATCCCAGCCTAACCTGTTAAATGGTTGAGATGGAACTGAAAAACTTGCACTTTGTTTGACTGATACAGGCGCGGTAACAACTGCCTGTCCTTGATTTTCCGTTACTATAATAATTAAAAAACGTAAACATTAAGTACAAATTAAATGTAAATAACTTTATATTTAGGATTTATACATAAAAGTCTCATAATAAAAATTATTATAAGTCATTATCACTTAAAAGCAATGTTGTTAATTACTTGCGTAAAAGTTTTGTTTCCCATTTATTTTATCATATGATTAAATGCAATTATATTAATTCATACTACAATATAAATAATATATCATTACAGTTATCCATTCCTGGTGGTTTAAGGCTTATTCTTGCGCTCTGTTTATTTGTCCCGCAAAACCATTCAGAAGAAGTCATTGTTGATTTCCATGTCACTTTAGTTGGTGGGAAAAGGTCATCTTGGAAAAGTTCACTCTGCATATAAATAAAGATATATGACGTATAAACAATAAAGATATTATATTCATAATATTCGAGTAATTTGGCATTGTACGAACTTTAATACGTGGCACGGTAAAACTTAGTGGCTCTATCGTATTGTTAGTCAGCCTTAAAGCAGATGCAAATTCTACACTTGCAACATCACATTTATTTTTCGGCAGAAAGGATAATCCTTGATGTAAAGTGGCACAACGGTGATGACTTAAAGGACAGCAATACGGCGCTTCTTCAGTTATTTCGAAGGCATAAATTGTAGAGTCACCCTAAAACATAACAAGTTCGTAGTTAGTATTTATAATATTTTCAAATATGTATAAACATTCCATTACGGATCAATGTTATTAAATTAGGAATTTAAACAACTTACACGACCAGTTAAAAATAATGTCGAACTGTCTTCATCATAATGGGGCATTAATATTGCTGGAGAAACATCTAGCCCGACAGTACTTATTGGAATGTTTAAATTCTCCACTTTGAATATAAGAATTTGCCTTTCTGATACTCTACAAAACCAAGGTAATGTTTAATGGTACAAATTAAAAAAGACTATCTTTAGCATTTCATGGGAAAAATTAATGAAAATAAAGTGTAAGTAAATTTGTACAAGTATAACCGAAATAATATTATAAATGTCAAACTCTTTATGAATCTTTGCAATACAATATTATATTAACTGAATCATTAAAAATTATCCTTCGATGCATACTTGTCAAATCCCATGACGACTAAAAAACGTCCATCCAAAGCCCAAACAACTCTAGCCCCACGAGTACCAACAGGACCTTTGCCCTCTCTAATTGGAGTGTCACTGCTGCGTACTTTATATATACGCAATTTTGTATCCTTGCATGCACTTGCCAAGTATTGCCCGCAAGGTGACCATGCAAGGCTGAAAATTTGGTCATTGTGGCCGAGAAGTGTTATTTTGGCCTCAGCCACTCCTCTTGAATCTAACGATTCAAGATCCCAGATCTTAATTGTCATGTCATAAGATGCGGATGCAAGTACATTATATGCGAGAGGATGAAATTTGATCAAATAAATTTTATCCGCGTGTGCTTCAATTGTATGTTCTGGTTCATTTGTCGGTTCTGAGAGACCATTTTGAGGGATTTTCCATAGTCGAATCATCCCGTCATCGCACGCTGCAAATAAAACAAATGTTTAATTCATCTGATATATTTTATTACAGGATGTAAACTTCTATATTAAAATTTCATTATTATAGAATGCAAATCATTTGGCATCTGTTTCACATATATAAAAAGTTTTTCTTAGGTTTAGGTACGTAAAGAAAGAAACAAAGCATTACCAACTGCAAGTCTTTGATTATCAAATGGATCCCACTGGAAATCCATAACTGTAGCACCATGAACTAAAGCTGGCATCACTCCATCCGGAAGACGACCTGTTTTTTTCAATTCCAAAACTGCAATTTTACCTCCTGGACCACTTAATGGCACTGCAACTCGATCAGGATTTGCTAATAATAAATATAATATTGTAATATTACTGTCATGATCAATTATTACTATTATTATTATTATTAATATTATTATTTTAACACAGTTTTAAATTTTAAATTTACCATGAAATCCATCGCATTCTCCAGAAATTTGTCGACTTATGTTACGAACGTTTTCAATGTGAGTAGATTTATGACCAGGAGTTCCTTTCAAATGCCTAAATTTAGATACTCTTCCTAAAAAAGGAAAAGAAACATAATTAAATATCAAGTATTGAATGTTACTATTTTAATTAAATTTTGTGCAATTTAAAAAGAATACTTTTATCTCGACTTTGTATACATATTTTATTCTCCAAATTTTTGTTTACAAGTTTAATCATTATTATTATTAGATATATAAACGGGCAAAGTAAATTTATTTACCAAAGACGGTAGATGTTCTTTTAGGTATTGGTGTAGTAATCGGCTCAGGTTTCTCAAGTCTTGGATCCATACTTTGTTGCCTCATCATAGGTATGATTTTCTTAAGGTCGTCTTCTTTACTTTCACTCTTTTTCTTGAATGAATCCCTCCTCCTCAGTGCTGTAGGTGAACCCATAGCTTTTTCTGCCAAATTACCATCAGTCACAGAAACAGAACGACTTTCATAGAGCCTTCTTCTTTCCGCAATTGAATTTCGATTAGAACCGCCCCTTTCAAAATTACATTCATCCTCATTTTCAGGTGATTCGTCCTTAACTTTCATTTCAAACAATTTACGTCGATCAGCAGTACTTGGAGTTTTTGGCTTGTAACCCGAATCACTAGAATTCGCGTCTTCCTCCATAGAACTCGAAGAATCACTCTTTCCATTTTCTGATTCTTTAATGCGCTCTTCGTACATTGGAGATTTGTCGTTTTCAATTACAGGATCGGCATTGATAGCAGGCGATTCTAAAATATGTCCGTTACTATCGCTATTTGGTGCAACAGGTACAGAGAAAACTTTATCAAATGAGAACTCTTGACTCCCGGTTTTCGCTTGAAACGGTTTCGGCCCAAGTCTTGGCTAGAATTGAAATATAATAGGTTTATTTCAAATATACGTACAAACGCAATTATATAATTAAATAAATGTTCTAAAAAATGTAAACTACATCAACATCTGTCCGATATACCTTTGTTAAATTCACTACTGAAAAATGTTAACCTTAATTTCCTAAATACTTTGTTTATTATAGACAGAAAGAAATGTACATATCATTATAAATGGGATTATTATCTTCCATAATGTCAACATTTAAACATCAGTCTAATATAGATATAATTCGTATATAATAAATCAAGGTTTGTCTTATTTCAATATTATTATATTCTACATCATTTCTTTCCTATCTTAAACTGTAACTTTTAATGGAATGATTACGAACAATGTAAATCAAATTTAAATTAAAAGTTTTAAATATAGGGTATATATATATAAGGTAATTAAAATTAACTAGTATTATAATATCGAAACATCAATGAAAATTTAAATGAAACATAAATAAGACAGAATAAAACACAACGACAAACATGTCAAGGTCAAAATGACCACATACGGCATATAAGTAAATTTGACGAATCAACGAACGAATCAATATTCTATTCAAAGTACGGACGCGGATTCTTGTCATTTACAAAACCGGTTTATGTATAAATAATACAAGCAATTGATTGGAAGCCTCTCAATGGCCTATTTCATAACAATCTTTCGAAATAAATATTGCCCAGAAAATTATTCTGTCATTTTACAATGGAGTTATTAAAAAAATAATCATATCTTTGTTTTTATGATAAAAAAGCTGGGATTCAAATTAATTAATGTAACAGAGATTCATAAAACTTAAAGTCAAGCAGGAAAATTTTGTATGAAAATCCCTCTCAACCTTGTATCCGCCGACCAAATTTGGATTTACAGGTGTAACGACAGGACTTGGCGAAGTTCTTGGTCGCGCGACAGGTTTCGGTTCGTCTTCCGACAGACTATTCGTTCTTGATGCGCGGGGTAACGGTTTCGGCGGCGTGGTGATCTGTTGCGTTGTGCCATTCGTTATTTTGGTTCTTTCTTCTTCGCCGTCCAAAAATTTAAATTTGTTATCCTCAATCTCTTCCAAGTGATTGTCGTTTTTAAGCAAGTCCTTATTATCTTGGATGTTTGACGACTGGACCATTTTTGAGAAGCCTTTTGGCGCAGTTATCGAGATAGATTTTTGCTGGCGTGTTTGATCGCCTTTAATCACACACTGACTGTTTTTAAGGCTCGCCAGGTTGCCTTTGTGCACCTGGTTACAAAAATGTCAGGTCGATGTTGTTTCTTTGTATTGGACATCAATCAACCAAAGCATACTCAAAATCAAAACAGCGACTACTGAGTGAGAAAGTTGTGCAGATTCTGCTCTTACGAAGAAACTACTAAATATCAACAGCAGACAGCTCAAGTGCGCGTGCTTTTATAATTATTAAATACACATTATGCATCTTAAATTTGGTAAGAAAAATAAAACTGTACGAGAAAGGAAAGTTCAACAACACAAAAGAAATTGTAGAAGAAGATTATGCAGTGCTCTAACAAATTTACATGAAACACAATGAATCTATAGTGACTACTTATTAAGTAACATTTCACTTCCGAAATTCAATTGGTGTTTCCAATTAAATCACTGAAATTATAAAATGAATAACTATCATAAATTAAAAGATACATTCAACTAACTATTTTACGCCTAGTAAAACGAAACAGCTATTAATATAAGAAGAAAAGAAGAATACATTTTACAACAACAATGAAAAATAATCGATTAAATGGACGTTTTATTTCGTCAGCATAAAGCAAACAGTAAATTTAATTTAATAAACATTGGTTAAATGTAAATTGAAAAATTATTCAGTTCAATATACATATATCCAGCACAAAAATGATGCACAAATATATACAGTAAGAAACAACGAAATGGCAATTACAAGACGACCACCTTCGACGACTATTATCGGCCACTATTGCGTTATTTCAGACAAGTCGTACATAAGATGTTCAGAGTATGACAACAATGCAATTATTTCTTACATGTGCTAAAATAATATCAAATGGCTTTTATTCTTTTTCACAAATAGCATCCGAAGCCACCTCCGACAGTTAAATAGATTGTTTTTACCGCAGAATGCAATATAAATCATAACTTAAAGAAAAATGAAAACAGTTAAAGATACAAATGAACATTTACTTACAACGATAGGCTCCTCGCCTTTGCTTCGTTTGGCTGGATCCAAGGATATTTTTGGCACGGGCTCATTATGACCTTTTATCCAAGCCACTGCTGTATTGTTAGCTATACAACCGTTAGTATCAGGATAAATATCTGCATGGAAATCTCTGTAAGTCTGCAATATAATAATATATTACTTATACAACTGTACTATTACTGCATATATTGAACTTAGATGTAAAACAAGTAAATTTTAATATTGAAATATCCCACCTTTCGTGGAACCTGATACGTAATCGGAATTACTATGTTTGACGTTAGTTGTAACAATCTGTTGACTTCAGCTTGCATGACATTTAAAGCTCTTTTTGGGACCAAACAAACACCCTTCGTTTGTTCTCCACTATGACGAATTCCTTCAACCAGATACGGATCTTTATCCGTAACTTCCATGTAACTGATAGTTGTGTCTCCTTTTCCAGCTAGGAAAAGCATATTCGTGTCCGGATCGAATAGTGGCATAAGTACGCTGCAACGCAAGACATTTAAATGCGTAAAATAAAAAATAATTTAACTATCATTACTTTCATATGAAAAGATGAATATATTTTATACCCAGTGCTACAGTCCAGTTCCAAAGTCTTGACTGGATCACTTAAATTCCTTAAATCGCGAATATAAACCTGCCGTAGCCTCGCAGAGTCGAATCCCGTAGTTAAGATTCTATCACTATTACCAAGCCATACAATCCTCGAATCTTTGATACTTTGATGACTCTGCGCGGAGTCGACAATGTTTTTCGATGCCCGCGGATCGATGATTCTGATTTGTTTATCTTTACACGATGTTGAAAGTAAAGTTCCATCCTGTTTCCAACTCAGCGACTGAATAACTTCCTTGTGTTCATTGTTTGCTATTGCGAGGAGAGTTTAATTTAGTTTCACGTTGAATATGAATCCTTGATTCTTTGTTTTATTCAAGATAAGCAAATATCACCTCATTTTGTTTATACATATTGTGAAATGTACTCAATTCGTGAATATTTTAATTTACAATTTACAATTAGTGAAAGAAGATTCAATTGATGGATGAATATTTATTTTATTAACATTTGTTTTATCAATAAAGTTAAAATATAAATATACAATATGCAAATTAAGTTTCTTTAAAAAGTTCCTTTAATAATGAAATTTAATTCGTGATAAATATTTACTTACAAAATAGTTCTTTTTGGGATACCACATCCCATAATGACAAATTAGTGTAAGAAACTGTCGTTAAAAGGTGTTCAGCTGTGGGATGCCAACGAACCACTTCGACTCTTCTTTGTCTGTGAGAAAATGTGCATTCTGGATTGCACAGAGATTCTTCTAATCCGCCTTCGGGAATATGCCATAATTTTACCTACACAATATATTTAAATTTATTATGAAATTTGGAAACTATAATTTGTTATAAAGTATATTTCGCTTTCTCGCAATTATATAATTTTTCTTTCATAAGTAGAAACTATCTAAGAAATTTATTGATCTTACAAGACAGTCTTGAGATCCAGTAGCAAGTAGTCCATCATGGAATGGCGAAAAGTCCATATCTGTAACTGTGTCTGCATGAGCATGAAGTAATGGCATGGTTTTGCTTTTTCTGCCGCAATCTTCCAGAGGTAATACGGCTAAGCTAGATCCTAAATTAAATATAAGTATACATTAATATAATGTCATTGACATAAATTTGGATTAACCACGTATGCTTAATTTCATTGGTTGTTATGTTTGAGTTACCATTGTGATCGACATTGAATGCCATGAAAGCAGCAGATGCCGCTATGTTGTTGCCATAAGTTTGATATGATCCTACGAAGATATCTCGGATGCAGGCTTCCGGCTTTGGCACGATGGGCGCAGCATTTTTATACTTAGAAGCCTTAAATCGCCAAGCCATGTTGCGTACTTAGATGACCTCGGATGACAATTATATTTTATAACTCATGTAATCTATAATGTAATGAGAATTTGATACGATTTTTTGTTGGTTTCTTGGACACTTTAAGACATATTTAAAGTGTAACAATTACCTACGCATTTAACACACATTTATTATAACCTATTTCCGAAATTTTATTTGACATTAAAAGCTATTTAAATAGAAAAGTGTTACTGTTATTAAGGCTAAATCAAAAGTTGTTTTACTTTTACTTTCAGTAATAAAACTAAGTGCAATTTTTAAAAATTACATATTATTATTAATAATAGTAGTATTGTTAACGTGTTAATATTATCAAATGATTTGGTATATATGATAATTGCAAGGAAGAAATTCAAAAACACTACAGTTATGATTCAGCTGATAATTTAAATATAAATTAAATGAGGTATAATTTAATACATCATTTAGGACAATAGTTGATTATATAAAAAGAGAATAATTGCAAAACAAAATAATAACAATAATGATATTAAATGAAAATTTACATCTCAAAATGTTTAAATTTAATCAATTGAAAAAAAAAATATATATATATATATATATATGTGAGTGTGAGTGTGTGTGTGTGTGTGTGGTAACCATATTACCATATTACGTGGTAATGGTAAAATCTTTAATACAAACAAAATAATGTGAAAAAAGTTGTAATAAAAATTTCTATACTGTCTAACAAGACTGACCTAATCACGATTAAGTAGCATTTTAATAAATTACTAGTCAAAATATTACAGGAATTATAAAATTGACCAATACCCAATATTGTAAAAATTGCGAACTATTTACTAATCCTTTGATACTTGCCAGGTAATACTGGTTTACCAAACGATTTTATTATAAAGTATAGTAAATTTTGTTCCAAATCCCCCACCCCCCTTTATCACGAGTGTAGTTATCATAATCAAAACACGGAGCATAGCATTTCGTGTGCGCTTAAAAACACATAAACAAACTCCAAACTACACCTCATTATCCGACTTTTAATTTTAATTATGATTCTATTCACAAATTAATGCAAACAAAATCAATACCAAAACGTGTTCTTCGTTTAAATTATTCTCCGGTAAATAATATACTCGCGGAAATGTACCAAATTAATCGGCCAGCCAAACAACAATCAATTCGACACGATAAAAGCATAAAAACAAAAATAACAACAATAAGTGAATAAACAAAACAAAAGCGTTACCGCGAGGCGGCCAAATTGTTGGCATTAAAATAAGCGGCCGAGAGGAAAGTTTTGACCGTGGACGTCCGTGACGACGCCTAAAATCTAAACTCCGGAAAGATCTCGTGCCCGAAGCCGCGTATGACTAATAAAAGCGGAGGGATGAGTTTTATCTGCGCCGGGAAAAACCGCCGCGCGGTGTATCGCGCGCGCGTTGCCTTTTACGCGTCGCAATTCGTTACTTACCTCGGACTCGGTTTGATTTTCGGGCTGGTCGTTTTCGTGACGAGCCGCGGTATAAACAGATGAAAACTCAGGTGTTGTCAGGCGTCCGTCGGGTGACAGTAGATGACAGCCGGAAACGGGAAACCTCCCCTACTACCGACGCACTCTCAAACCTCACGCCAGACAAGGATCGACTCGGTTGGACCGACAGAGACGGAGATACGTTGCCTCGGACGCCCCACCCTACACCGCTTTGTTCGGCTTCTTCGTTTTCTAGCAACTTTTTCCCGCTGTCACTTCGCTGTATTTATCTCGGTTCTTTTGTAATTAATATTTCATGATGGTTGGAACAACGATTTTTAAAACTTTTAATATATCCAAAGTTATTGGTATAGAGAAAAATTACATTAATTTTTGTTAGAGGGAGAGAGATGATGAGTGCAGTGACGTGAACAACGTATTGGATCCCTGAGAAAAATGGTTTATTTACACTGTAAAAAATGACTTTAAATTTAAGGTACTTTTGATGGAAAAGTATGATTAAAATTAAATGTTCGGTGTATTTTAAATAAAATTTAGAGATGAAATTAAGTTTAGTGTAAGGATACATTAATAAATACAATAATCATTAATGTACGAAATAAAAACGATATTTATTTTTAGCTACAGTAAACATATATTTAAATATATAATAATTTAAATTCTTGATACATTAATATTTAAGTACACATAGAATAATTTTACTATAAAATTAATCATAAAATATATTGTGCGTTAAATTTACTGCAAAAATTCTTTTACAGTGTATTTGAATGGAAAAAGAAAGGTATTTTTGATAGAGTCCCTGGATTCTTTGGGAATAAAGAAAGGAAAGATTTAAATTCCCCGAAGACGTTAAAAAGCGATTATATAAGTGAAATTGTGCCGCTTGACCGGGGTTTCAGATTTATATGTACAGCACTTGAGATTAATATCCAAGCTTTTATTGCGCATACGTATCGATAATGAAGATTGCATTGACCATTTACATTTGTGCACGCTGGTTATTCAGATGTGTAATGAAAGATTTTCCTTTGGCATATTAAAATAACGTATAAAAATTACATAAATTTAATTATTATTAATTAAGGTGTAAAAGCGAATAGAATGAATCATTATATAAATTAAAATTAACGCACATTTTGACACTAAATTTACTTCCATTTGATACTTTCTTCTTAAAATAAATTGAAAGAAAAGAATTAATACTATAAAGCAAATTAAATGTTAATATGATAAAGAAATTAAAGCACACGATATATATATATATATATATATCTGTTCAATCCTTAATTAATTTAATACTTTTTAAACATATATGAAACAAATTAAATGAATGAAATTATTTGGTAAGTCTCTAGAAAGCTTATCTTTGTGTATTTACATAATTTCAGTTATAATATATTCTATATTTATAATTCATGAAAGAATCACTTAAACATAATATACACGTTTAATAACATTCAAATTTAATTTTCAAAGTATATTTACAGAGTGTAAGAAATTCAGAAACCTAAGAAGAATTAATTATTAAATACAATTAATTATGAGTAGTGAAAGAGTGTAAATTATAAATAAAAACGATAATAAAACAAGATGGCAATAATTATAATGATAATCTTTATTTATTCTTCTGAAATGATGTAATATAGCAAAACAGTGTATGGTGTGCGCCAGATGCAATATTTGAGCTCTAAGGTATAATATATAAAATAGTCATTCATTAAAATACATACTCTCATACTTCTGTATTTTAAGATTTGGCCTTCCCGTATATCACCTCTATCTATGATAAATCTCGGCAAGAAATTTAATATTACCTTATTATGCGATATACATTTCTAATATTGGGATTTAAGTTTCTGAAAATACCTTTGTTTGCATACTGAACGCGATGCATGCAACAGTTAATTTACATTATTAGTGATTCCTTATAAAAATAAAAATCAATATTTCAATAAAAGTGATAACGTTAACAAAATACTGACACAAATAGACTGAACAAATGTGTATTACAAACACTGCTAATAATCAAACTACATTTACCGTTTCTAATTAAATTAAGGATATAAATATTATTATGTTAAAAAGTATGTTTTACTATGAATAATAATAAGTTTGTATTCTATAGTAGATTTTACTTTTGTTACTTATAATTGCATCACACGTAATTAGGAGAAATTATCTTTTACATGCTTTCAATTTAATAAGAAACAGTAAATTTAGCTTAATTATTAACAAATTCTTAGTGTAAAAAATTGTTTAAACAACAAATTAATGGTGCCGCAGACAACCTATTGATACATTCACATAGACGAGTACAATTTCTCATTAAAAAGTTGACAATTATATAAAAACAATAAAATACAAACATACATGAAAGATGATAAACTTGTTAACCTTAATGCAATGTGGGATGATATGAGATGTGTGAGAAAATATAAAACGATTTTTGTACAAGTTCATGTCAATAAATCCACGTATGAGCGCGACATTAACCATCAACGACGAAAAAGAAACAAATATTACAGTAAAACAAAACGAAAACAAACAAAGTAATGGGAACAAGAAAAATAAAAAAATTTGTTATTAAATAAAATATGAAAATTCTGACGGAACGTGAAAAATATTGCAAACACTGTTGTGACGAACATATTCTCTTAACAGGACAAAATTAAAACTGTATCTCTTCAACAACAGGCGTATCCTTTGTGTTCCATTCGTCCGTTCCAATTGAGAACTAGAATGCGCCGTGTCACTGCGCAATAACTCCGCATACCCAGTAATTGAAAATGAATCGTACTATTGAAAAGTGTGATGCATTCGTGTGCTCGACTGTAATCAGTGTATCTATATTGTCTCTACGATTTACCTTCATTTACCGGGAAAAGATTTGTAATCGCGAGCTACATCTAGCTACAATGGAATGCGTTATTATCATATCATACAGCTTAAAATGTACTCGACCTAAACTTTTAGAGGAATAATATGTATATACTTTTGAGTACAATTCTCTTAAACTATATGTGGAGAGACGGCAAAATCCCTGATAGAAATGGCTCATCCGAAATGCGTGAAAGTTAATTCATACAAATTTATAATCTCTTCAAGATATTAGTATACGTTTTCACACACACAAACAACATTTCTTTCAGGGACACACATACATGTATAAGTATATACATATACGTATATTACAGGACATATAATTTGATTCTTTCAAAATGACACCTAGGATCTAAAAATGTACATTTCTATACACTACGTATCGTCAAATTCTGGTGGGCTTTACGCGCAGTTACAACCGTACGAAATTCAGTATGAAACACGAAAATTCTCAAGCATTTAATACTAATCCATAGAAAGTCAGGCTTTCAGGATAATTGTCTGAATTTTGCACAGTCGAACAACAATTTCCATATTTAGTACCGAATCGTGCATAAAAGTCAAATATTTTCAGCTGTGCTGTTATAATAATTGTTCGATTACCCTTACAAGTGTCTCGATGCGTGACAAACTTCAATATAATTGCTTCTTTTTTTGTTCTACGTGCCGCTTCCGTCGCAAGATTCTCAATCACAACCAGATGCACGGTCCGGATAAAATTGAAAGAACAAACGCTTCGGCTAAAAATATCGAAACTCAACAATCGTTCTAGTAACAATGAAACAAGCAGCCTGCCACTTCGGACCCGTCTCAGCTCACTGATTGTCGCCGCTTGAGCAAAAAGACCGTCGTTAAGTACAGGGCACCGTTACAAAAAGCGTGCGCGGAACGTACAAAAATAAAACCGAGCCTACGAAGGCTGGGAAACCGGAAATCAATTCATTGAATGTTACATTAAGCTTTCCGAGAAGCGCTCGACGGCTATATCGACTTGAATTTATTTAAAAATTAAAATTCTATTCACGTTCTATGTTGCAAATTAATTCAATGAATATGCAAAAATTCCGTTTCCCCGATGCTGGCAGAAGATGTTTGAAATGAAAATTCGGCGATGAGAACAAGTGCGCAACTTAGCAGTAAGTGTACTACAACCTGGAAGGAAATGCTTAGTAAAAAGTTGAGGACGTGGCCAACGATCGGGCGATTGTGTCGACCGATGGTTGGGACGTTTAGGCCTCCTGCGTGTGTCAGTTATGTCGAGATCGTTCGGGCGAATCGAGACAGTCTTTATGCAGTGTCGAAAGAAGATGGCGCTCTCTGGCCTGGTGGCGCGACCATCGCGCGAACAATCGGGACACTCAGCCAGGTATTCTGTCGGCAATGGTGTTGGGTCCGGACGTGTTTTGCACCGCCGATGAGTCTTGCATTAGAGTGTGCGTCTCCTCTTCTTGGTCGGATAATGGTATGGCAGGCGTGTCGCTCTGTTTCAGCTTGGTTTGGGACGGCAATTCCGTGAGTACAGGCCCGTACTGCGAAGTGGAACCCACCAGCAAGTCAGTCGATGGATTCAAACCGCCCAACATCTTTCATTGCAACGCGATTATAAAGTAATGAAGGTTACGAATCTTGATTACGCGCCATTACACCCAAGGCATTACAAGCTCGATGGTAATCAGAGTTGTCAGATTAAAAGAAAGATAAGATTATTAAGCATAGGAAGGGAACTTTATACAAATTGCGTGCGGTTCAATATGATAACATGTATTATTCCTTAATTTTTTTAATCAATACTGATCATGCTTTTAATAAAAATTTTATTTTAGTAATGATTTTATTTAACATTAAATTTATGTTAGAGATAAGAAGCGCAGATATAATGTAAATAGATGTTAAGAATACAATTAATGACAGAAGCCATACATATAGAATTAGGGTTGGCATCATGTTTTTATTAAAATTTACATACGAGTATCATATATTATGTTATTAATACTTTTAGCAAGACTAATAAATCATTAACAAATAACTTTTGCAAATTATTTATGTATACTTTTTCTAGAGTTAAAGTTAATTTATTTCGTTTGGGATATGAATATAGATTTACTAATGGATAAAGTAGGTCAAAACATTGCCCTTCTAATAAATAAAATTATTTTTGTTCAAGCATCATACATGTATTTGAATTATTTTTACATTTGTTGATATCAAATTGAATTAAGGAATAATTGCAATATTTTATTTTTAATTACCAATTTTTTATTGGTATATATTATTATTATGAAGGAAATTAATCACAATTAAAATACATTATTTCTGAAATTTTATTACAAAACTGCAAAAAAAATTATTCTTTAACACAAAAGCGTAATATGTGGAATAACAATAATGTCAGTAAACAAAAATATTTATAATTTATAAATTTAAAAGAAAATAACATGTTGCCCAATTCAATTAAATAAAGCATTGAAGACAAGCCATGCAACGTGCGATGTGACAACTCTGATTACTTGACTTTACCAGAAAAGCTGTTGCGGACGGGAAACCATACAGTTATTGACAACGTGACACTTATTGAAACTTGTTAATTATTGCACAATTATATTATAGTCTGCGATTTTATATACATATATATCTAATAATAAAATATATATTACAAGAAATAAAATAAAAAAGGAAACAAACAAGAAATCAAAAGTATCACCTAAATAACTCAGACTTAAATAACATTTTGAAACATAATGTAAATAACATATATATATATATATATATATAATTCAAAGTAAAAATACAAACAGTAGTAATTTAATTTCTGTTTCATTTTTATACATAGATATATAAGTAAGCTGTAATTAACATTTATTAGTAATTAAGGAATAAATTAAATAAATAAAAAAACATATATGAATAAGAAACAAATGATATTGTTATATAGATATGATTTTATGTAGTATATATATATTGAACACAATTTTAAATATAAGGGGAGTTCCAAAATACTTGATTTTATATATTTTTTAGTATATTATTTATTGCATCTGTTTTTGGATAAATTTTTTCATGCAACAAAAACATAACTGTATATTGGGACATCCATAATAATATATATTTAAAAAAAAATTATGTTGTTCAAGAAATTAATCTGAGCTGAAAAGTCAATTACTGTACTGTTCACCTATATAATAATATTGTTTGTTAACATACCTGACCACCACTACTACCATTTGCCAAACCACCCCTAGGTGATTTTCTTCTTCTGTAGAATTTCAACCAGATCCAAACAAAAGCCAACACTAATCCTAATAACATGAAGCAGGCACCTGCGATAACTGATTTTATATGCTGAACATCAGATTTCTTTTCCACTTCAGTTTCTGTATCATTTGGTAGTATTTTAGCATCAACCTAAAACAATTAATTAAAAAATCATATTTAAATTATAAATAAATTAACCTCAACAAATTTATTTTTGGCTGTTATCTCATTTTAACATTCTTTTTATTTAAAATTAAAAATTTATGTAGGTAAAAATTTAACATGAAACTTATCTCATATTCTCTTTCAATGTTTTATCAATATGCATGGCAAGTTTCTTGTCTTATTGAAAATTGTAGATTGTTATCTTATCTTTACTCATTTCAATATCCAAGGAACATTTTTCTACATTTTTTATTTTACTTATTTTATACTATATAATTAAGAAAAATCACATTAGTATTATCTAACAGTCATTATTTTCTTGAATATTGTTAGACAAAAAAAGGTTTACCTGAGTTAAAAAATTATAATAATTCCTATATATAGTAAAATAAAGTAATAATAATTGAAGAAGCATATTTGTATATGTCTAATTTTAGATAAACACTCATCTTTATATCATCATTTAAAAAGGAATAAAACCAACAAACATACCATGATTCATGTTTCGTGTTTTCACACTGCATTGTCTACTTTTTATTTGTGAAGTTTAAAACAATAATGGAATTTATTAATAAATTATGTGTAACAATGTAAAAAAAGAGAGAAAGTCAGAAATCTATCAAATATTTAGTCTCTTTAAATTTCATAATGCTATTATTGTTATTAAACAGTAATTGAATTATATTTTTTATTACAAATTGGATTCAATAAATTACTAGATTTTATTAGTGGGTAATAAAAACAAAGCTATTAGTAAGTGCTTATCAGATCTATATTTATTAAAATCCTATTATCTCATGTACCAGTTATATCAATAATTGCCAAAGATTATAAACGTAAAATTAAAAAATAACATTATTTTTATTAATTAATTCCTCATTATAAACTACTTATAATACTCTCTTGAATAAAATATTTTAGCTGCCTAATGTTATTATATGTACTATTAATAAAAACTAATGTTATTACTACTAATCAAAACAAACCCTCAAAACTGTCACAATAAACAAAAACCAATCATAAACAATAACAACTATATATTCATTTTAAAAGTAACTATTCATTCCCCACTTACAAATTCTCTTTTTCCATTTTAATCACCTTATACATAACACCATCGCGAACATAACTGTATATTATTTATTCTTTTAATTCTTATTCAACTGATCATCGAGTCATGAAAAAAAAATGTTACATAACCGTCTTTTTGCCAAAGAAAAAAAAAGAAAAAAAGAAAACAAATCGATTCACTGACATCCGTATGTTAAAATTGAATAAAGACACAAAAAAAGGAAGAAGAAGAAGAAGAAGAAGAAGAAGAAGAAGAAGAAGAAGATGAAGAAGAAGAATAAGAAAAGAGATAAGCGAAACAAAACTTTGACAGCTGGTGTGAAGAAAGAAAGACGACGTAATTTACCTTGTGCGTTTCCGTCTGCTCGTCGCCGTCCACCCAAACAACGTTAGCCAACATCATCGTGAGCCCCGCGACGAAGGTGCAAATCGCGACCGACAATAGCACCCATTCGAACCACTTTTTCGTGCTGAGTTTGTGCCTGGACATGATCCTGGTGAAGCCAGTCCTGATGCCGACCCCCGGGACGTTGCGTCCGCTGTCATACGAGTATCCCACGGTCGTGGGTTGATACACCGCACCGCTGTCAGCCATACCTGTCAATTAACGTTCACTCCTCTTTTTTCCTCACTCGATCAACGTCCCTGCGATCACTGACGACAAAAGGCTGGATTTACAGGCGAGGCACACGGCGCGCGATTTTTATCTCCTTCCGTTTGCCTTTTACGCATGCATATACCATATATGCTCACAATGCGTACGCCAACGACGCTCCTCTTCTCCTCTTCCACACACCTCACGATCATTCAATCGCAAAGGTTAGTTCGTTTATTTTCCCAACGATTGCGGGCAGCTGCGTTGCCAACCCACATCCTAGAGTAAAACTGGATACTAAGTTTATAAAGAACTGTAGGAAACTGTAAATGTGAGATAAAAGGCGGTAAATTTACAACTTTTGTTTACATTGTATTATTTAACGTTGGTAATAATTTAAATACGTATAGGAAAAATATTGCAAACAATACAATCATGTGATAATTAAATGTTTAATAACCAGTACAACAAAATAAACTTGAAAGATGCGTAATAAATCAATATTATTAAAATATTATCAATAATATAATAATTATAATAATATTATTGAAATACTAGAACAATCAATAGTGCGGCTAAAGTCTAGTTTAGCGACAGATTCAATGTGAAGCTAGTCGCACGTGGCAAATTAAAAGTACAGAATTTCAAATGTGTTGAGATAAACAAAGACAACTTGAAAAATTCATTTTGAATTATTTATTGCAGGTTAGTTTTGTTAGATGTTAAAAGAAAAATATTACATCGCTTAATTTTGACATATGCGACTATCTTAACAAAATTTAGGGTAGAAGATAATTTAAGAATGACAAAATTTGCAAATTGAATTACAAAATAATGGTTTGGTTAAGTTTTGCTCTTCTATTACCGATAGTTCTTTATTGCTATCGACTTCGTGTTCTCAATACTTGGTGGCGTTTTTGTCAACTTAATTTTTTGCACCATTGGAATCACTATCTTGGAATAAATTTCAGATAATGTCCGACGACTATAATCGAGAATTTCTGTTTGAAAGTGTTTATTTAAATGGATTCTATTAGTTGGGACAGGTAAGATGTGTAAATAAAATTGATTTAATATACAAATGCATTGATTCAATACGAATTATTGCTGGAATAAATAATAATAATAATATCGGAAACATGTGTTTTAAAATGAGAAATTTGACGGTTAAATATTGAAGATTTTTGTCAATTTGTTTTACGTTTTAACATATTTTGAAAATAAATACAATGTTCCGTTGTTTATTTAAGGAAAGATAAAGTATTTTTGGAAGAAAATTGAATGATAGAATTTATAGTGAAAAAGGACAAGTTTTGGGAAATTATTAATTATTAAAAATATTAAGATGGCAAGTAACGTTAATCAACCCCCTGGTATGTATATTATTCAAATAATTAACTTTTTAATTATTTTTTGACATTCTTATTTTTACGCTGATTTATTTTATTATTACAGATTCAAGGAAATTGTGTCCATTTAAAGAGTCATGCTATAGAGTTAATCCTATCCATTTTACTGAAATGTCGCATCCTCATTGTAAGTTATCTCGAGAATAAAGTTTATCAATTTGATATATTAATTCTTTAATGCTTGCCTAATTATTTCTTACTGTGTGTGGCATATAGCGTTTGGCATATAGTGCCATTATATTATATTGATAAATTTCCTTGTTCTATTATAAAAATCAGTAAAATTAATCAATTACAATTTTAGTGGAAAAGTTGGTACTTCCTCAACTGGACAGAACTGTAAAGATTCCTGCGCAACTTAATTTCACAGTGACGGATAGAGAAAAGCTGTTAAATCAGTTGACAATAGTTCAGTCAGTTCTAAAAAAATTGGGATTTAAAGAAGAAGATTCCTCGACCTCAACATCATCATCACCAAACGACTCATCAGACGGCAGTATTGCTGATGCATCCAGCAGTTCTTCAGAACCTAAAGCAGGACTTTCTCAAGAATTAAAGGAGAAAATAGAAAGAAATAAACAAGCCGCAATACTGAGGCGTGAAAAGAAATTACGTGATATGAACAGAGTTGCTGCTATTCCTTCAAGTTCCAATTCAGATTCCAGTGTTAGTTTTATTAATCGAAAGAAAGGTCAGCTGAAACGAGAATCTGACCCAGAATCAGATGAAACCCAGTTTATCCAAGAGAAAAAAACAAAAGTTGATTCATCCTCAATGTCATCCTCCTCATCATCTTTACCCCCTGATTCAAGTGAAAACTCATTAATTCAGAAAATTCGTTCTTGCCATACGACAGAAGAGAGAGATAGATTGAGGGACCAAGTTATTGCTAAAATGAAACAACAAGGCATAAACGTCTGTCTAGCAGAACGTGGTCAATTTGCTGCAAAGCATGCCCTTGCAGCCCCATATTATATGTTTTTCACAAGAGTAACTGATTCAAAGCCAACGCACAATGATAATTTGACTGTGTCTTTCCCAGAAATTCTTGATAGAAGCTTGGGAGAGATAGAATATAGTGTGCATATTAATTTCATGGTTCAAATGGGGTGGCTTTTACTTCAATATATGCTCGCAGGGCAAAGACCTGATATGCAACTAGTTATAGGAGAGCTCTGCGATAAGCGGGAAGAAATAGGAAAACTTCCACCAAACATAAATATTTATTATGTTCCAAAATTAAATGCATATGGTGTCCATCATTCTAAGGTTTCATTGCTTAAATATAAAGATGGTGGAGTTAGGCTTGTTATTTCAACAGCAAACCTTTTTTCTGATGATTGGGAGAATAGGACACAAGGGTTAGTAAAATTGATGATTTTATTTTCAATATTACAAATATCTTCCAATTCTTTTGAACTTTACGAAAGAGGATCACAAGATTTTACTTATATACATAAAATTTGCAATAAAATGTTTCAAGTATCTTAAATAATTCTTATTAAGTTTAATTCAACTCATTGGGATATGCTATGCGGTGCAACGAGTTTAATAGTAAAACTTAAAAGATCTCGCTGAGTTTCCATATGAAATCTGCACTAGTATCTTTATTAACATTCGTGCCTTTATTATGTTGCCAGTTATTGGAAATAACTGACTATTTTGGACAATTATCAAAATTACTTGAAAATCATTTTTCTAGGAATCTATAATAGATATTTGAATTTATTCATTTATCTTGTAAAGGGTTTATAATATAATAATTTTGTAAAGTAAAATACCTTTTACAGCCTTTGGATATCGCCCCATTTACCTCCATTGCCAAGTTCATCCCTACCAACTGATGGAGAATCTCCAACTGGATTTAAAAAGGATTTTATTGAATATTTATCAAAATATGATTTTAAAATATTACTAGAATGGGTTCATCTTATGAGAGGTATAGACTGCTCCTCAATTAATGTATTTTTTGCTGGTTCTATGCCAGGCGGATATAGCGACAGCGAGATGTACAATTGGGGCCACTTAAAAATTGGAAGAATTTTATCTCAGCACGCAACATTACCTCCAGATGCACCGCAGTGGCCATTGATTGCACAATGTTCGAGTATAGGCTCGTTGGGAAATAGTGTTAATGACTGGCTTACAAAAGATATTTTGTCATCAATGTCGCAGGAAAGAAATAAAGGAATCAAAAGCTTGCCTAATTTCAAATTCATATATCCTTCTATTGAGAATTATAAAGAAAGTTTTGATTGTAGAGTTGGATCAAGTTGTTTACCATATTCCATGAAAACACATTCAAAACAAGAATGGTTGAATGATTACTTGTAGTAAGTAATATTATTGAAATATGCAAATAATGAGGTTTTAAATTTGAGTCATAATCTAAGGAACCTATGTATATAATATATAATATAATAGATATAATCAAAAGAATATGAGCATTTAAAAGAAAAAATAACTGACGTATACTGATTGTCGGTACTTGTATTAAGTAAAGAGTGATTATTGTACAAGTTTAAAATTTATAGAAATAATATTCAAATTCCAAGTGTTTGATAAACTTATATTTCCATTTTTATAAATGTTTAAATCATTGCATGTTACTTTAGTTTCTTTCTCTACTTTTATCTTTACAGTCAATGGAAGTCGGACAAAATACATAGGACTCAAGCAATGCCCCATATTAAATCATATACAAGAGTATCTCCGAATCTCGAAGAAATACCGTGGTTTATTTTAACTAGTGCTAATTTAAGCAGAGCTGCATGGGGAAGACGTCAGAAGACGTTATATATATTAAATCATGAAGCAGGGGTTATTTTCATTCCAAAATTTGTTGTAGGTTTATTTTCAATCATTTTATTGTTAATTACAATGAGTTTCATTATTATTGAATATTTAATTTATTGCAGATTAATAAGGAAACTTTCCAAATAAAAGAACAGAAGTCTTCCGACATTCCTCCTTTCCCGATGCCGTACGATATCCCATTAACTAAATATACTAACAGTGATTCGCCATTTGTTCAAGAATTCTTCTTTTAAATTAAGGTATAAAAAATACAAAACTTTAATTGTTAATTTTCTTTTTGTGTTCTATTTAAATTGTGTTATTGTATTGAATCAATTAAAAATATAAAGTGTTTATTTAAAAGATAATTGGATTATATAAATTAATACATAGATGAGGTATATAAATGAAGAATTCTTCTTTTAAATTAAGGTATAAAAAATACAAAACTTTAATTGTTAATTTTCTTTTTGTGTTCTATTTAAATTGTGTTATTGTATTGAATCAATTAAAAATATAAAGTGTTTATTTAAAAGATAATTGGATTATATAAATTAATACATAGATGAGGTATATAAATGAAGAATTCTTCTTTTAAATTAAGGTATAAAAAATACAAAACTTTAATTGTTAACTTCCTTTTTGTGTTCTATTTAAATTATGTTATTGTATTGAATCAATTAAAAATATAAAGTGTTTATTTAAAAGATAATTGGATTATATAAATTAATATATAAATAAAGTATATAAATTATCTTGTAATATACATAATTTCATTTTCATCAGTTAATTTCCCTATGATAAATTGGAATCGAACCCCAGAAGACAATTTATGTACATAAGAAATACTATAATAAAGTATTTATTCTAATTGTTCTAATTTTTAATTACTTTCTTCATTTAGTTTTTTACAAATTATTATATATTTAATTCCATTAAATTTGTGAGAGTAAATACTTTATTTCTCATTTTTTTAATACATAATTGCTTTTTTACTTAAAGTTATGCAGGTAAGTTATTCATCATATCCATAATTGAAATATATAAATATACGTATATACATTAATTTATAAAAAAACACTGAATTTCACACACTTTTATAGCAATACAATGCATGACTTAGGAATCGTAATAATTACCAGATACTATAAAGGTTTATAAGGTTGCCCAGTTTAATCTTATAAAACGGTAATCTAGAATAGAATGTCGCCGTGGGCTATCATGCTGTTAGTAAAGTATAAAGTTACTTGGTCAATAACATACCATGTTGTGTTGTAACAGCAAGGATTGATTTATTTGCGATAACGTAAGCGTTTATTTTGTTGTTTTAATTATCGTTATTCATACAAAACTCGGTGTTCATTTTACTTGATTTGTATATAATATTTTTAAAATTAATACTGATATTGAAAAAGTATAAAATATGTAACTAAAAAATATACAAATGCAATATTATTATTTTATATTTTAAAAATTAATATTTAAATAACTTTATTGTCTAATATCTCTAATTATTATTTATTAATAAGACAAAATTTCTTTTCAAAACATTTCCTTTAATGCTCATTTTTTTTTACAGTACACTCATATATTTAAAAAGTTGTATAAGAAATTAACTTTAGTTTGCCAATAATGATTTGACTTTCAAAGTCTGTATTCGAATACAAATAGTATATTTGTAACGTATTACACTATTGTAATGCAAACGCATTTTGATTTTAGCAAATAATGATTAAACATATTTGATTTTTTTCAATATAATGTAAAATTGTTCAATATACAAGCTACTTTTTATAAAGAATATAACAAGTAACAGTCCTTTGTAGTGAGAGTCGAGTGTGCAAACTTTTAAGAAATCGTACTATATTATCAATGCACATATATCTCTGAGCTATTATAAAATAAAATAGCCATTAATAACAAATTTTCCACATCATGAAAAATTCTTGGCTTTTTTTTTAGGGGATAAGTACCACAGTTACCTCACTGCTTTTAAATTATTTAGTTATTCTTTGCTGTTATTTTTTCAATGAGGAAAATTGCAACTACTGAAAATGGAAAATAAGGTTTTCGCAACGACTTATTGTTCTCATTGAGAACAAATTTGCTGGAAAAATTATTATAATTTTTAACAAACAATCTTTATCGAGTTATTTCATCAATTCTTAACAAGTAAAACTCAATATTAAATTGCACTTGTTAAACTAAATACGCGTGCATCCGCGCCAAATATGAATATTAATTGAAACATTTCAAAAACGCGATGTTCCTTCTAGTATATAGTATAATAATTTAATTATTCTTTTCCTTAAAATGATATAAAAACTTGTATAAATATAAAAAAACTTGATCTGTTTCATTTGCTGTAAATTAATTGTTATCAGAGCAGATTTTCAGTATTACCACGAAGTATTGTCGTTACTTTTTTATTCGTACGTACCTATTAGTGACTAATGAAAATCTGCTGTGGCAGTAATTGTATTCTTTTATATCATTAACATTTTAATGATGTTTAAAGAAGGTATTCACATTTAGTGGAAATGTCCAAATTATATATTCATAACTCGTCGAAAAAAGATAAGTGTAATTTTATTCTTATTTCTCGCTGATTAAGGAAAAATGGTCTCTGACCTCATGGGTTCTTCTAAGGTCGAACAAAGGAAATAACTTTTAAAGTGTACACGTAATTAAAATTAGAAAATTAGTCAATAAATTAATATTCCTCTCATGGAAGACTTTTAAATTGCACAAAAAGGTGCAGTTAGTTGAATTCGTAATTAGTTTAAATGATTATTAGAGAAGAAAAAAATATCAATTATTTAAAGAATTTGACGTACACGAACAAATTATTTATTAAAATAAATTTATATATAAATAGGATTTAATTTTAATAATTTATGCAAAAATCGCACGTGTTTAAAGATTCGCTTGATTAAAAGATGATGACACAAATATTTGTTAGAACTGATTATGGCCTTCTATTATAAAATAATAAATTGTTCTCCTCTGATTCGTGCCTTGCAGATTTTGTGCCTTGCAATGATAAATGGATTTGCGCTTAGCATAACCAGATTCTGCATAATCCAAATGAACTTCTCTTAAAGTATAGAAAATTTCGCAGTACTCATTGGTGGTAGATTGGTAAAATCCGCTGCAATTAATGCTGAATTAACATTATGACATAATGTCATTACATACATTATATCATGATAATATCATTATTAAAATCCATTTAAATAAACAAAAAGAAATATATCATGTGTCTATGATTAGACAAATTTTATACATATAACTTTCCTAATAGGAAATTTACAAATTTTCTGTAATATGCATATTATTAATCGCATTAGAGATCAAATAAAAATCAAATAAGAATGAAACCTTAAAAAATAGGAGTGATGATATTCAAAGTTCAAATACAATTATCTAATTCTTAATATGTCAATTTTGTATCATTATTCACATGCGTCATGCTAATTATGAACCAAATAAATAATTAAATTATTTTCAGTTTTGGTATAAATGATTATAACATTTCCATACAAATTAAGTATTGAAGCAATTCATAGCATGATATTAGGTTTTTTTTAGTGCATTTTCTGATCTTAGATATAATAGTAAAGAATAATCGCCGAAGCACAAGTACATTCTCTCCCATATAAGAATACATTTTTATCTAAAGATAAATGCTTATATAGTTAGAGGCAAAATATTTGTTACAACATTAACTAGCATTGGAATTAATCTTCAAATAAAAGTTGAAATAACGTTAATTACGTACATTCACTACTAACGTTGATTGAAACACAGATTGCACATTCTATCGATCGAATAAGAAGTCCTTTGGTACGAATTTTTCTAAGCGAAATTCCTAGTAAACGAGAGATTATTAAAAATTGTAGAATGTTGTTAAACCTTTTGATTAATATATTTCTAAATAGAAATTTTTTAAGTATGTTATTGGCTAGTTATGATAACAACCATAGTGACTCTTTTCTAAAATTTAAATGTAGTAGAATGATTTATTACTTTTTAATATAAAAGACATATTTAATAAGATTCACTATTTCTTTTTTTTTTATATTTCCCCCACTTGGAAATCCGTTCAATTCATTAATTCACTTTCACTAATTTCAATAATTCAGTTCAGTAAAAGTTTAATCGTCTATGAATTATGATTGTACACATAATAATTTTCCAAGTTGACTGTACAACCCCCTAGCATCTATCTCACTCGCGCCCATTTTATTCTAATATTACTATATTTCGGTGGTTGCATCACTTGCATCTAGTAAATATTAACTGAACATTTCGGTCCGTCGATGGTTTAGTTTTAAAGTTTTTTTATTAGATCAAATAGTATTTTTGTTTACCTTAATAATTTGTTTACATGCCGATTTTTGCTTTTCTTAATACGTTCATGTTGTTTAATTCATAAAAATAGACGCAATTAAAGTTTTAATATTCGCTGAGAAAATGTTTAAAATACATGTCATATTTAAGTAAAATCGTTAAATTATGTATACGGAAAGCAACTTTACTTCTTGCATCGAACTTGAGTATTATGTTTCGGTAAGTTTTTGTTATTAAACTTTAATTTGCAACTGAATAAAAGTATAGATTTTATTCCCAGTTCTAGAAGCTCAATCAAATAGAAAACATTTCTAACATGCTTAAGCTGTTGCAAAAATATTACAAATTATGAAAAATGACCTTCATTGGTGAATACAAATAAGAATTTATTGACATAACAATTGATCGTCAAAATATTGGAAAATAATGAAATGCAATATCATTTTAACTTGGTAATTTAAGTAAAATAAAAAAAAAAGTGATTAATTAAATAAGGAAAAGATGAATTTTATGGGAAATTTACATTTTATATATATTATAATTAATTGAAACTTTCTTTAATGAATTTATTAAATATTGCACAAAAGTCTATGTTAAAAAAACCTTAAAAGGAAAGTTAAGCAAATGTATATTATATATTATATCGGATTAAAATAAGTATAATCATTTGTTTCGTAAGCACGTCATTTTATTTGGAGGTACAAAAAGTTTCATAAATCATATTTTGAATAAAATGTTTGACTAAATGAGCCTTTTATAAATGTACTCGTTAAGATTTCAATTGAATCTTTGAAATTTTAAAGAAGACGACTGTTACATATATAATATCTGTTTCATAATAGTATAAAAAAGCATATTCCCACTGTCATGTTGACCTAGGTAATGTAGGGAATTATGAATTAAATAATTTTTCTATTGATTAAGCCATATTATATAAGTTTTTCAATTAATAACTCAGCATATAAAATTTATTTGAAATTATATAATATTAGTAGTATATGTTCAAAGATAATTTTTTACAAAAAATTATATTTCAAAAAATATTTTTTATTACAATATTATTTTCAATAAATAATAACAAAATCCTCATATCCATTTGAATAATATTTATGAATAATAAATCATATTAATTTTTTTTCATCTTAGTTTAATATCTCTGCCATTCCTTGAGTGCTTATTTAAATGTTGCACCACTTTTGATTTCATTCAATTAACAAAAGTATTTTACAGATTCTGAAAACGTAAAAATAATCCTGCAACTACTTTTTTTCCTCAGTGTATTACGTAGAAATGTATCTCAATGTAGAACATTTATAAATGTAAAACTTGGTTTCCCAAACAAACGTCTGACCTAATAAAATCTTCCTATGTTGGATTACTAATGTTCCTTTAGCAATCCTTTCACACTTCTTGAACTCGACTCGAATGCACACACTTAATGACTGCTGTAAACATTCTCTAATTAAATTAATTTCTTTAAGCGATAAATTCATTTCGTTATTGAAATCGCTGTTCTTTTCTTTATCTTTATTTTTTTTTTCTTTTTCTATAGCTTTATTATTTAGCTAATTTTATATGATAAAATAATCTTAATAATAATAATATTCCGTTTACTAAGTAATAGGAAAATGTGAATTATATCATTTCGATGTGGTTCGTTAATTGCAACCTAGTAATTTGTCCAAATGAATGTTTTTCCAGTGCGTTTCTCACCGACCCTCAAGTGCAAAGTGACGTAAGTCGGAGACTAATCTTTGTCAAGGGGATACCGGCAGATCAGCCAAAGGTTCCGGTGCGCTTCGCCCATCCGGAAGTGGCGCGTCCGGATACTCCTGCGGACGCGCAGATGCGGGCGCACGCTCGCTCTTTTCCAAAACCCCATCCAGAAGCCGGCCGTGTCGGGCGACGTGGGGCCTCGGCGCAGAAAATACGCGCTTGTCACCTGCTTCCAGAAGCCAGTCTTGATCTCGTTACCGTGCCAGTCGGCCGTCTTCCAAGCCCCGCCGTGAAAGCCTGGAAAACACACACTTTCACGAGCTTCAAATATTTATTCCATTGCTTAATCGAACTGAAAATCGGTACCGTACAAAAGTATAAAACGCATTACACTGAGGGCAATATATTTTTTCTTGCATCAATTGTACAATGATTATTTTTCTGCAAATTCGATAAATGTTGCAACTTCTCATTTAAACTTCATTGAGGTGAATTTGGGGCTCTGTTGAAACGTCGCGATTGAACGTGTATTTCTCAAAAGCGCCAGGCTTCGGAAGGGAGAGATTATTGATTAAAGCTGCAGGAGTTGTAATTTCTTGTTACTCCCATTATTATCACGCATGGGAGTAATCGATTCTGCGACAGTGAATGTGCGTAGAGGTGTTATTACGTAAGAACGTTATATAAAAGTGGTACACACTGTGGGTGCAATTGGAAAAAATTATCCTCCGTGAGCTGGCTTTCGCCTGGCAATCAGCTGACTGCCCGGTCCACGTTATTCTTAGGTAAATCGATAAGGTTTAATGCAGGCGATAAGTTCGTATTGTGACCCGCAGGATCTTGTCTGCGTGTATACAGTTATATACTCGTTTGGACGAGTGCAAACTTTTTTTAAACATATTTTACAAAAAGAACCGGTTGTTATTGAAAAGGATCATCTACTTCAAATGAATCTTTTTTAGTAGAAATCATATTCTTTTAAACGTGAAAAAGGAATGTTCAGTGATATAGAAACGGTGTTTAAATATTATTGAGCGATTATAATTGAAATAATATAAGATGATATGAGAAATTGATTTGTATATTACAAAAATTGAAATGTTTCATTATTTCAATATTCGTAAGGATTATAGATAATTAAATCCAACATATAATTCGATAATAGTAATTCTAACCCGAGAGTAAGAAATGTCATTTTGATATAAATAACAAAGCGTACGAAGATTGAATTTACATAAATCGATCAAGTAATCATTGTGGCGCGTGCGCAGAATTATGTACAATTACAGCAAAGTCTTTTTCAATGAAATAGACAACTTTTTTATGTAAATGAATACAACCTTCATTCTAAAAAATTATGATTCTTATTTCGGAAATGCCTTTACATTAAATGTGTGATATTGTACTTTAATCCATGATAATACATGATTAAATTAAATTTTTATTCCATGATTAAATAAAAGTATATACAACAAAATGAAGGGGAATTTATAGCAAAGCATAACTTTTTTTAACAGTGTAAATAATTATTTGAATTTGTATTCTATAATTTAAATGTTGTTTATATATAAATATTCAGATTACTGACTTTATATTATATATCTGCAATTGTTATTTAAACATGTCGTTAAGTTAATTTATTTTGCAACAAGTTACAGCTTATCTGATATATGATTATTGATTAACACTTGTATGACTTTTAAAAATGTTATTACTCCTTGTATCAACTATGCACATTTTCCTTTCTCTGGACTTTGACTTTTTTCATTATTTTCATTTATATTTATTTTTTATTAAAACATTCATTCTTACGTACGATTAAACTATTTTTAACCTTTTTCAATAAGTAACATGGTAAATATGTTTAATTCAAATTATCATGCAGACTAGACGCGCTTATTATATATTGCTGTTATTGCATACACGAGATTCTTGTTGTAAACATTTGTACTATTTTTAGATTTATTTAAAGTCTTATTTAGATTTTTGTTTAAAGCTTTATTGAAACATTCAAATTTTTTATTACGACTGTCAAATGGAAGTATTAACATAGAAATGGGAAGAAAAAAATTATAAAATTATCAATGTTTTATAAAAAGTTTACTAGTTATGCATTATATTTACAGAATAACATTATATTATAAAACTCAACTATTAAAATTTATTAAATTATTTTATTAAAAATTGTGACTCTGTGCAGCTTTGTACAAACAAATTAGACTTCAGTTTACTAAAATTTGAAATGCACTGGTTTCTAATTCTTTTTTTCCATTAAAAAAGTTAATATTTTCACCTATACTAACATAACAATTATAATTTGTAGTAATCATACAAATAAATAAATAATATTGCGCAATAACCGATCTATATAATTTTCATCTTAAGCTCGTCACATTTTTCAGTAACTTTTCATTGACTTTTATCCAAAGTTTTTATGACACATTTTCTGCAATAAAACTGACCTGCACTATGAACGTCTAATAAAAGGAAATGTGTCAAATTTTTTTCAGGGCGAATCTTGCCAGAAAATCTCGCAGAAGTTCGGCTAATGAAAAGTTAAATTGAGGTGATTTCTTAAGAAGACCAAAGAAGGAGGGAAAGAATTGGCGGAAGGAGTAGAAGAAGTAGAAGAAGTAGAAGAAGAAGAAGAAGCAGAAGAAGCAGCAATAAACTGACTGGCAAAGCAATCTCGCGTACTCTAAGCGCACACAGACGGTTTATAGTCGACGTCCAGTCTGTAAAGATGACGATGACACGCGGTGTATTATTGACGAGACGAGAGTTGAAAAACGCCGACGGTGTCGGGCGCGAATCAATAATTCATCGCGAGCTGGACGTAAAGCCCTAGAGATGTTTTTATATTTGGTGCTAATAAACGCAACGATTTTGGGAAAGCGAAGCAACGAGGTTATTAGGCAGACGATTAATTGTTCCACGGGCAAAAGAATTACGTGAAAATCATGTTCGCCTGTTGGGTGTTGGCTGCCATCTTCGGCGCAATAGTACTCCTCCATGCCCTTGTTGAGGTCCATTACTTCCTACGCATGTTCCTCACAGTCTTTCTTGCCAGATTTTGCAGAAAACGTGTACATATTCTTGATGAAACGTCAGTATATGGTAAGCAGTTTCCATATCTTTCATGACAATGTCATTGGATACTAGTAATTGGAACGTTGATTGGTACATTCATATCTTTTATAAATTGCATCATTCACACCGGAAACGCTGTCATAATTAACGCTATATTTGGAGGCTGATTGGTTAAATCCAATTATTTCCACGCTAAGAGGAATATATTAGCAGTTGCAACTAAACTCTGGTTCAAAGAAGGCAAAGTTTCGATTTTAAAATTTTGAGCTTGAAACATTGTTCTTTGAACCAGGATATTTTATAAAAACTTAAAGAGTTGTGTGCATTTATAGTATTCTTTGTGATATGATATGGTAAAATTTGTAAGGTACATCTTAAACTAATATTGTAAAGAAATTAATTTTCGATGAATAGAACTCATTGTGTCGCGCAAATTTATATTATATTATAAGTAATACTATAAATGTAACAGTATCCACGAGTTACTGTAAAATATAATAGCAATAAATTACTTAAAATTAATTTTAATGTCATTTGGAAAGTTATTAAGATTTTATGCATAATTATAAAGATAATAAATCATCTTTAATTGATTTGTCAATCTTTTTTGTTTATTTTTTACCAGAATCGTGATAAAAAGAGAATCAATAATTGTCATAACATCACAATAAGCGTCATGTAATGTACCTCTAATTTTCTTTGTTTTCTCGTTTGACAAAAGTTCAATAATCATTCAAATTTTTCAATCAATTATTCATTGAAATTATTATCCTTCAAATTTTCCGCATTTATGTAATTAATCGCATTTTTCTGATGAATTAACTTTTTTTCACAATGACTCGATTTATTGGCTACCTATCGATTATGCAAATAGACTGAGAAAATGACGATTACGTTTCCCGAGTGAGAGAGACGTATATTTTGAAGGCGTCAAGGTGCAATTTACCTTGAGTTTCACAGCATAATTTCATTGTAAACAAAAGCAACGGATTAATGAACTTTGTACCTATACCTACTCTAGTAATGACATGCCAATAATTGTGGCAATCATGTTACTATTTATTCTTACTTTAATCCAGAATAAATAATTCGAAAAATCAATTGCCTTATATTTATATTTTAATTTATAAAATAAGAGTAAGTCCTCGAGTTAAATAGTGATTTGCAAAGCAATGACGCATTGATTTTGAGATCTAGTTTCGAATGTACTGGTAACATTCTTCGATGAAGTACGTTGCTTTAAGGCTAAATACTTTCATAAATTAATATGTAATGTAAGAATTCATGGATTCTTGATATGCAGTTAGAAAATAAAGCATTAAGATGAAAAATATCGGCAATTGCGATATAAGTTAAAAATTTGTATTTCTCTCAATTTTATTTTAGTATATCTGAACTTATGAAATAGTTATTAATGATTAAAACTAGTAGTGTAATTTCCATTATATTATTGAATTCATTAAAAAGATGCAACATTTCATTATGTAAATAGAACACTAAATAACAATCTTTGAGAGAATGATTTGAAACGTATCACGGATGAATCATTTTATAAGGAACAAAAAAAAGTAGTTATATAGAAAACAGAAAAAACAGCGGGTAGCCTTAAACTTTATGTAGGCGAGTGTTGCGAAGGAAAATGTTTGGCGAGACGCGCGATTGCTCTTGAATTTTGAAATGTTCTTTTAGACAAATTGAATTAATTATCAAGGCCTAGATTGTTATTTTCCTCGGTAATACTTTACACTTTCCGCGGAACCCGTACAATTCTCAAACTATTCTTATTTGTTTTAAACCTTGACCCAAAGTTTCATCATTTAACACGTATGTGCTCATGTGTAGCAGACGACGACACTCGTATTGATTGTTCAGCTGGATGCAATTAAAATTTTGTGTAACACTGGCTACATTCTCTATGTTAACAAAGATGTCTCGTTTGAAATGTTTTGACTTTAAAAGGATCATTTATTTATTTGTCGAAAGAGGCTCATTCCATGAATTATAAATTTTTATATAATTTTGTACCTATCTTTTTATTCTACGACATAGTTTACTATATAATACTATAATACTATATAATCCTGTAATTATAATGCAAAACTATAAAACTTGTTATTAAAATTTGATATTTTTTTCTCTCATTACAAGAATACAATTGCAATATAATAATATAATGGAATAAAGTTTCTAGATACAGTGATAACTAATTTGTAATAAGATTCAAGTTATTTATAGCAAAATATCAACTCCAATATAATGTCATGATATGCCAATACACTTTGTTCAGTTTTCTCTGGAGTTTAGGACACATACCTAATATATTGGACAAGTTTTATATTAAGTTTCATTGGACTTTGCTGGATTTTATTGGATTCCGTATGCTATTAAGTCGTGAAATTTATTTTTTTTTTTGTTAAGGAATGCCCACAAAAACTGGAATCATAAATGAGTAGATTTCTTTTCATTTTAAAAATGCTTTTGTAAACCAAATTTTAACTTAATTGCAGGTATTTGCACGACGACAGACATAGATACACTTTTGTATCATATGAACAACGCAAGATATCTCAGGGAACTGGATTTTGCGAGAGCGGATTTTTACGAGAGGACTGACCTGTATCGAGAAATATGCTCTCAGGGATCTGGGGTCGTACAAGGTGCTGCGACCATTCGTTATAGAAGATTTCTCAAGCCTATGTCTATTTTTAAAATAACTTCAAAGGTAATTACAACGTGTCATTAAATGTAATGTCATTTTCAGTGTGTGTGTAAAAATTATCATAATCGACGTTTCATCTTAGTGTAATAAGTCTAATTTTTACTATTTTTTTAAAATAAATAAATTAAAATTAGAATTTAAATTTGCGCTTAAAATTAACTTGTGTCATTGAGTACACACGACTATGAAATTCTGTAAAATAACCAATCGCTACGAGGTCATGTAAAATTTGCTAAATGAATACAAGATAACAATGATGTTCTTTTTCCTTCGAATTGTCATACATTTTTTATACCTTTATTTAACAATACTATAATGTAATGAAATTAAAGTGAAATCAGTTAAAATATTATAAAAAAAATTTATATTTGATAATTTAAAATATAATATAAACAATATATTGAATGAGAACAATAAATCATAAAATAAAAAAACTATTACATATATATATTGATTGTGCTTCAATGATCTTTAATATTTATGCAATAAATGCCATGTTTAATGAATTAAAGATGAACACTGCACGGAACCATTAAAGATAGTTTAAGATGTTAATGTTTCAGAAAAGGCTATTTAATCTTAAATGAGTCATTTAGGTATGTGCGACACAAGGTTCGTAATGATTGCAAAGGTCTTATTTTGATCATTCATTTTTTTAGTCCTAAGTCAACCCTATATAGCCTGCATACGTTTGTACTTTAACAAACAAATGTTGTGACTTAATTATCTAATTATTTTTTGAATGCAGTTCATTGTCACAAATTCAAGTAAAAAGTATCATAATTCTCTACCCAATGTACTTTAAATATAAGTTAAATGTAAATAAAGTAAATTAATAAAGTGTTGATTGTAATTGCAGATTATTTATTGGGATGAAAAAACGATATTTATGGAACATCGTTTTATAACTCCAAGTGATGGTTTTGTACGTGCCATAGCAATTTGTCGGCAGCGTTTATTGGACTGCAGTGCTGAAGCAGTAATGGGAGTTTTGATGGACCGTGGTGTGAAACAAAATGGTAATGTGGAGGCCGGTATTACTCAGGTAAATATAAATTAATTATTACATTGCAATTCCTTTTTTCACATAACATTGCAATTTTTTTTAAATAATAAAGTTGCTTTTTACGTTAAAATATTTAAATTGAGATAACTCATTTAAAAAATTATCCAATTTATCTAAGTATCTGAGAGTAATTTAAAATACAAAAAGAATTACATGATAACTTTATTTAATTCAGGTACCTCACATTAGACCCGAATTGCCACCAGAAGTAGCAAAGTGGTTAGAAAGCAATGAAATTTCTTCAGTGGCTTTGAGGAAAAGCGACTCCCCGACTACCAACTGCTGACAAAGAGAGGACGCGTCGTTTACAGATATAGGCGACGCGATTGCACCCCATTATGAAATTACCGTCGTTTAATTAAAATTAAATTTTAATACAAGCGAGCTTAAAGCTTGTCTCTTTTTATGGCAATTCAGGAAACACGAATTTCATAATAAATATATATATATGTACCAGAATGAATAACTAATGACTATGCTACCGCAAATTACAACAAAATAAGCAGCCTAAGAACCAAAACTTGCTAACTACAAGCAGTTGGTGTAAAATTAAACGCAAATAAATTCAATATTTTTCTGGGTACGTCAATAGATCTAAGACAGAGTGATGTACTTGTTAAACGAGTATTTTCTCACTCGAAATTCAACATTCATCTGCACTGAGAAGGTAGTTCGTTAAATCTGCAACTCTCATTGTGATCTATATTGTTAATGGGTAGAGGTCTGATCTTATAATATTATTTGTCCTAATACATTGTCTGTATAGCGTCTTGAAAGGTGTGAAGATGAAATTTCTTAATTCAATAAATGATCTAATGAAATTAAAGGTTGATTGTCCTTTGAAAGCATAGTATTGATTAATTATTTAACTTACTTTTTTATTTATATCAAGGGTGTACAGATAATGTGTTAATAACAGTCTGGATCGAAATGATTTTGATCTGGATTTTTATATGGAAGGGTTGTTAGCATCTAAAGTCATTTAAATTTAATATTTAAAAATATATAAATAATGTTACAGATAGTTTTTCTAATGGTCTATTTTTCTCAGTAAATTACTAAAACGAACGAAGCTGTTTTTACAGCATTACAAATAAGTAATTTATCGAAATAATGGATTTTAAATGGTTGAGCAAGAACGGCCGTTAATCAGTTCAATCAAATAACTTAACTATTTGTCCAGGACCGAAGTCCTAATTTTTAATATTTATACAATATTTTATTAATATTGAGCAGCCACTTCATGTATTTAAATATTGTATAAATATACTAAAATTATTTTGAGATTAATATTAAATATCGTAAAATTGATGATTATGAAATGAAAAATTGACGCAATATTGATTAAATGTACATTGAGCTTTTACTTAATCTGTACTTTCAAGAGAGAGAATTTGCATTAGATTTACAACGCGGTGGTTGGTTGATTTGTGGAAAGTAAATAATAACGAATTGCACATTAAATAAAAGCGAATGTTATTAGGATTACAAATAAATGAATGTAAAATAGAATTTTTAAGATTCGGGCATTCCGATAACCAAAGATGTATGGGGACAAATATTACACTCTGATTTTATAGGGCTGTGAAGTATACGAAGGTAATCGAGAATCCGGAATAAAGAAGGAACTAGTTTAATTTTGAATATGATTACAAGTTGAAAAATTGTACTACTCAAACCTATGGTTTAAAGTTAATACGAATATAAATATGTTATGGAAAGGATGTATGATTTTTCATAAGAAATCATGATTCTAAACAAGAAGTTCTAAGATTAAAATTAATTTATGACACTTCATACAAGAACTTTATGAAAATTTGTACTATGTCCTATGTGGCTTAAGATTCATGAAATTCCTGTTGCATTTTCATAAGATTTAATAAGTAATTTTTTTATGAATTCGTATGAATTCATATTAACTTTAAACCGCAGGCATGCAAATAATTGTTTTCTTTTAAATTGTATTTACAATTGGATGTGGATTTTGTCAAATGACTGTTTTATAGTTATTGTCCAATCAACAAAATCCTCGGTTTGCACATCGTTATCGACGCTTCGATAACATTTTAACAATAAACGTTTTATATGAATATATTTTTTGAATTGTTGAAATGTTCGCTCTTCGGTACTTACTCATAAATGATATCATGGCAAATTTTCTTACATTTTCGTTCGACATTTCCAGTCGTTTATAATAAATTGATATATGATGTAATTACAATAATTGACTGTAATTGCATGGATAAATAACGATTAACGTTGTGATAATTATTTGAACAAAGGCGTCCAATGTGATGGACATTGCGGTGTGATCAATATTTATAGTAATTGTATTTTTACTGTTTGTATATAAATGTTTTACACTTTGTCAATGCACCTAGTAGAATTATTGTGACATTATTCACAAGACGCTGAATGTAATTGTTGCCATTAATATTGTTACATTTGTACATTGGTTTCAAGTACTGCTCTGAATAGTCATTCTCTGTGCACGTAAAAAGTATAGAATTACTTAGTATAAACTATTCTCTTTGTAAGAAGCATACAATCTCCGTTGTATCCGTGACATTTATGTTGTAAAACTCGCACATAGTACTTAATTTAAATCGAATACGGAGTCATCAATGAGTGATTGTTATTTGATATAAATAATTATTTAGAATAAAGTATTATGTGCTATAAGCAATTCATTGTTTTATTTTGCGTTTATTTATGTTCAGAATATGAATCTTTATGTTTAGTTTCTTTCTCTTGCTTGATACAATTTTCTCCGTTCAGAAGCTGTAATATGTTCTTTCTTCGTGAAATCGGATTATCATTCATTTAGCGACATCTAATGTATAATTCAGAACGTATTGATCATTCAGTCGATAACTTTAAAGTAAAGATGATAAAACGATAATTAATTTTTTACACCAGTTGCATAATTTACAATTTTGATTCTCTAACAAATTCAGGATATGGATTTCATGTTAAATTTTTCATACCTAAAAAATAATAATTCATTTAAAATTATATACTTTTTTCATATAAATGCAAAATAATTATAAATTTATAATGGGTAAATCTTTTACAATGTATTTTAAAAGTGTTGTTGATGCCTTATTAGACTTACAACTTTGTAGAATATTGCATAAATTAATAATAATCTTGGATGACTATCTGTTTTTTTATTCAAAATGTTTTAAACATTAAATCAGGATACATAGGATTACAATTTGAAAGCCTGTATATTCAAATGAAAAAAATAAAACAGTATTTGTTCGTAGTAATATTAAAGCAGTTATTATATTTTATACATATATATATATATATTTATAATATAAAATATTAGTATATTATTCAATGAGAAAAATAGTGGTTTTATGTTGGTGACCCAAGTCAAAGACGAAGGGCCACCAACCTGAAATCAGTTTTTTCGAGTTGAATACGATATTTTATTCACCGTGAACGTGAAATATATTGGTAGCTCGCAGGGCTACATATAAATTTTATTTTTAAGGCGAATAAATATACATTTCATGAAAGTTTTATAGCTTAGCAGTCAAAATTTTGAGTTTCTACCTTGAAGGTGTGAAGGAGGAGTTGCGATAATTACTTATAAATAATTTTTAGAATCAATTTTTCTTGTGTGATTTTAAGGGTATATTAATTACACAACGCTTTTTTCATAAATGTTAAATTGTTTATTATAAAGAAATGTTATTTTTATACTGCGCGATTACGCAGCAGTATTCATCGGCATTTTATATTAAAACACAACAGTCGGTTCTTGGCTGTTGTGTAGCACACGTCAGTTCGCGTTCCGTTATACCGTAAACAAGCCACGATGTTGTGCTCCTGCAGCTTGATGGCGATAGTCATTTTATACATATTATTCGACGTCAATTATTTCCTACGGATAATCCTCACGATAGCCTGGGGACGAATATCTCAAAAAAAGAAAAAGCTCTTTGACGAAGTAACAATCTACGGTAAATATTTTGTTTTCCCTTTTTATTCATCGATTCAAATTGGAGAAAAATGGAACACTTGTCATACAGTGTAACACAATAATTTGACATAAATAATCATGAACTGTATTGTCTCCAAGTAACCGTCATTAAAATTGTTCGTTGACGATTTTCTTCGTATAAAATACGTTGGAAAAGTAGAATCGGAATTCCATTTAATTAAACTAATTATATTCATCAACTTTCAAGATAATCCACGTTGAGATGTCACGGAAGAATTCACCGTCTTCAAGTAACTGTAAATTGTTGCAACCGAGGTGTTATAACTCTACGAATTTAGGCAGTTTGAATGGAATGTTGATATAAATAAATTTATAAGCAATTCAAGTATTTTAAACCAACTTATAATAATTGAAATCGTTAATGCCAAATTGCAATATTAATATTAAATTAATGATTTAATTTATTAATTATTAAATAATTTATTTTGAACAGGCGTTGTTAAATAATAAACTGTATAATTTTATACATTTATATCACAGTTATTTTTATTGTTTACATTATTTTTTTTTAATTCTGATATGAATTATGATTCGGCAATTTTAATTGATTTAAAATCATGTGTTTTCGATTAGATTCGTTTATTTCGATAAGATTCTTATTTGGATGCAAAACTGAGAAAATAATATTTGAATATTTTAAATGATTTGATAAGTTATCATTGTTTATTTTTGGATGACTAATAGAGGCAGTGTTATACATAGTTTAATTTTAATTAAATCATTGCGTAACCATTTTTAGGTATATGTACAACGCAAGATGTCGATTTGGTTTTTAAACACATGAATAACGCAAGATATCTTCGAGAATTGGACTTCGCACGTTTCCTTTACTATGACATAACGGGCATTTACGCTGCTATATCGGCAAAAGGTGGTGGTGCAGTCCAAGGAGCGTCATCAATTCGTTACCGACGACCATTGGCAGTTTTTACCCCTTACAAAGTTACTACTAAGGTAAAACTTTCATATATCTAAACATATGTAAAGATATATGCAAACGTACATACAAAGAAAAAGGTGAAGCGAAAAAAATAAGAAAATCAACATTAAAATATAATGACAATTTTATAGTAAAATGAAGAATTATTAAAAAAAGCAATACAGACTACACATTCTGTGCAATTATACGTTTTGAAGATCTATTTTCTATTTTCTATTGCTGTGTATAAAAAAATACAAATATACATTAAATTTGCATAAGCTACGCCTACCAATTGAAATAATAAGTAACAATTATGTGAATGTTATACAATTGTTATTTTTAGCAGAAACTCAATTTAAAAGCAACGCAATGTTTAAAATATTTTATCATATCAATTAATACCTAGACAATTTTCTCCATTAAAACTTGATTTATTTGTATCAATGTTGTTTTCATTTCAGTTGATATATTGGGACGATCGCAGCTTTTATTTGGAACATCAATTTATTAGTGTGACTGACAATTTCATACGCGCTGTATGCTTAAGTAAACAAGGTACCACGGGTCTTAAAGTACCTGTTGGTGAAATTTTGGAGAAATTGGAACCTGGAATCAAGAGGCCGGAACTTACAAAAGAACTCACACTTTGGTTAGATTCAATGGAAGAGTCTTCTCAAAAACTAAAGAAGCAGAAATAATTATTTGCAATGGACAATTGATAAATAATTATTTTTATTGTTATGTAGAATGCAAAATATAAATACTGTATTGAATGTGCGCGGAAAATGAAATGCTTGTTTCGGGTTAAAGGGTTCATTTTATGTGCAATCGTTATCTTAATTTAAAAGCAAATTTATTTGCTTGAACTGTACTTATACTTTCAAGTATAAGTGTTTACTTTTTTCTACATAAAAATATTAAATATTTGTTAGAATTCATGAATTGAAAAAATAAGGAATACACTTTACTGAACTTAACCATAATTTTTTTTATCATTGATCTCTGGGATCTCAAGTTACTACTTATAAAATTTTCACAGCATAGTATTTTTTAAGATATACTACAAGAATTTAATATTAAATATATTTTATATATGTTCGAATTGATTTAGAAAATACATGTTTTTGCATAATTTATTTGTCGATTTTATTTTCTTACCTTAATTACGTTTTTCTTGTATATTTTTTGAACGTTTGAAATGAAATTGTTTAAATATTTTAAATGCTTGCCAATGAAACAAATGAAAAGTATCATTTATATATAACAATAAAGTATAATTATGATAGACAAAATTAATTGAAAATAATAAATTTTACCAAGATCAACTTTTAAACACATGAAAAACTTGAAACAAAATTTAATTATAACGAAAACAACAAATTTTAAGGTTATTTGTAAACATAAATATCACGAAGCCGAACAAAGCCCACAGATGGCGTTACTTGATTGATTTCAACATTACGAGGGAACGATTTTGCAGTAATACTCCGTCGATCTGTTGAGTAGTCGGACCGCGAGCTCTGAACACGGTTTGTTCAGTTATAATCGTAGACTCTTGTTTCTGTGAAGTTGTTGGATACTGTGCGGAAAAGAACGGTTAACAATATTCAATTACTCAACAAGGTAGCTTTATAATTTCTTTTCCTATTTTACTTTTTGATTGTTTTCAAGTTTGGGATTTATATTTGAATGCAATCTACCAGTAAAAAAATACTTTATCACGTGCCGAGTACAATATAAATAAGCATTTTTCAAGTTAATAAACATTTTATCATAATTTATTTGCAAAAATAGTATAATTTCACAAATAAAAGTTAATTTTCAAGTATATTCAATGTCGCGATTCCGGTTTGTGAAAAATAACGTTAACGTATAGAACATAAAAATACGTATTAAAATATACAAAAACATAGACTCTAAGTGGATTGCGATAAACAAGTTTGTTTATGTTTTTTCACCTTGTATGTTTTAATACCACATTTTTAACCGGGATTTTATTTACTAAATTATTACTTATTGCAATGATTTTTTTTTTAATTTAATAAGTGAAAATTGTTTAATTCAGTTTGCACAGTTTTATTTATATAATTAAATAAAAGTTTTAATTTGCATTAAACAATTACATTTTATCCTTAAGTTTTATTTAATGTTTATTATTAAATAAATTAACAGAGATTATTTTCAATGAATTTATTATATATTATTATTATTCATTTGTTATCAACTATTATCCACGTTATAGTGCATATAATATATATTAGTGTAAAATATATTTTTTTTTTTTTTTTCAAAACAATCAATGCGGTAAACTATTTTTAAATAGGATCCACCTAAATAAAAATTTTGCATTTTAACTGATTTAATGGCAAGGTCTTTTTATCCTTGAGTGAATGATTTAGATAGTGATAGGACAAATTAATTCGTGTGCAGACAGTCACCTCGTTTGATAGAGCAGGGCCGTTCATTTGTAATTGTATTTTTTTTGTTATCAAAGACGAAATCAAACCCAGTCATCCTTTTATTCTTGGTTAAGTGAAATTTTTCATTTCATTGCAGTACATTTGAAAATTAACTAATACATGAGGTCTATTATTTGAAAAACATTGAAAATGTTTACAAAATGTGTAACAATGTTTTTTTTTTTTTTTTTTTTTTTCCGTAAATAACAAATGCAAGATAATAAATAAAAGTGCCCAGGATTCCTGGAATTTAATATTAATTTTAATATGGACATGTATGATGTTTTTCCTTATTCCATACATGGTCATACATGATCCATTTATGGTTGATATAAGGATGTTCATTATATGGCAATAATTGATATAATATTAATAATTGCCTTATATGGAAATCAATTATTGCCATATATCGACCATGTATGGCCTTGCATGGTTTAAGTATAAACATATATGTCCATATATGAATGTTTTATTTTACATGAATATGTTAAAACATGTATGGACTATACGTGGACCATTTGTTTCATTTTACTGGGGTTAAAAACCGGCTAAATGAATAATTTACTTTAAATTTTATTATAGAATCCTGTTGTAAAATATAAAACTGTTGCTAAAACTGTTACTCAAAGCCGAAAGAAGTCGCGCGAAATTGAAATTAAGTTATCTTTAATAGAGTCATTACCGGCGACTGTGTGTGCAACTTTCGCGTAAGCTAATCAGTGTAACTGTTTGGAACGCGATATAAAACAAGTGTACCGGCCTATTCAAACTCAAAATATTTACGCGTACCGGTCAGTTATCCGAGTACACAACACTATTAATACTCGAAAGTCAACGAACTTCCTGTTACAGTCAAATCATTAGAATACCAATAAAACTTAACCGCGTCTTTTATTTTCTGATTTTCCAAAAAAGGAACAATTCAATGCTTCAGTGGATTCCTACTTTTACACACAAATAAAACAACAAATGAATTATTAAAATGCGTATGAAAAGCAGTGGTTCAATTTATGAATATAATTCAGACTTAAAAAAGAAAAGAAGAAAAAAAAAACAATTTCTCTTTTACGTTATGTAATACCTGGGAGAACTAACTATATTATTCTCCTCTATTTAAAATGTTATCTTTTTCGTCCTTGTTCTCCATTCCGCGATGCACACGCACGGTCATTCTAAATGAACATTTGTTAAACGTAACGTGGATAAATAGTTTTCCCAGTGTAAAATTCAACGCTAATCATAACGACCGATAATATTTTGTTTTATCGTAGAATAACAATATTTGTCGTTTCACACTTATTTTGATCTCGGTGCAGGCGCCGGTTGTTTTGAATAAAGAAATTAGAATAGCTAGTTACGTAATGAAAGTTGCAATGATAAATTTGGAACAACAGCGCAATGGTTCATCATGGTTTTTTACGATATTTGATACTTCGTGGGAAAGTATGGTGCGAGGGATTAAGTGAGTTAGCGTATATTATATTGTTATTTAAAGCAAGAGCTTTAACTGCATGTGGGGGGAGCGTTGACGTAATCGCGCGGTAACATCCTACGAAAATGTGTAGCAAAACTTGAATAAACCTTTAGAGAAGACGCGCTTTCACTTGGTTGATGAATAATTTCAATTCGGAGGTATCAAATAATGACACTTGTAAATTGAAATTGAAGCCATTAAGTGAGACTTTAATTGATATCCGAACGAGTTTGGCGTTGCGGGACGATTGTGCTTTCTTGCTGCGTTGTGCCACGAAGGAAGTTACACACGTAGGACGTTTTAATGCGTGAGATTCGATGAAGCGCGCGCTGTGTGTTAACTCTTAAGACTTATCCACACCGAGGCAAAGGCGAGGCGTAACGCGAGGCAAAGGCGAGGCGTAACGCGCGGTGATCATAGATGATTGCAAATTGTCCGCAATTGGCAGGAAGTCAGGGGACCGTTTTACGCGCCCCCTCACTCTTGTTGCCGCGCCGCTCCGACGTTCATTGGTCATCAGCTCGCGTTTTTAATGTCCCGAGACGATTTAGCAGTACTATCAATTAGAGCAAACTCAAATACACACTTGTAATACACACAAGTTGTTTGATTTCCCCATTCGGCCTTTTCATCTCTCTGCTTTTTCGTCGCCGCGACAAGACGCAACCAAATTTTCTTTGGTCCTTACAACTTAACGGCTTTATATTCCTTGCGGGCCAATAACGCCTGAGAGACTATAAAATAAAGTGGCGACCATTAATAAGTTTCTCTCGGTGTATTTTAATATTTTCTTTTATTTTATTTTATTTTATTTTATTTTATTTTTGTGTCGTAAATATTATTCTGTTTTAAACAAAAATTGTTTTCATCGTAATAAACCTTTTGATTAGAATACAATACTTAATTTTATTATTATACACTATAAAATTTATTGCATGAAATTTGTCCTTTTATATGCTTTGTTTATTTGGAATCAAAAGTTAAATTCATTTTTCAGACAGTAGAGAATTTTTTTAGTGCCATTTAATTTAAACAATGAAAAGCTAAATTTACTTAATTATATGATTTAAAAAATGAAATTTTAATCGCGATGCTTTGTATTAAACAAATAAGTAACTGACATTTCTTTCGTATAATCGTGTGATATTTCCTTGACAAAAGTTCAACTTACTTGTATTCCCGTCGCGTACAAAATTTTGTATTCAATGTGAAAGTCGAAAGACAAACAGTCATGTTAAATAGATAAACGTGTACGTTTTCCTCAATTTTTACGACTCATATAAGAAATATTAAATAACTTAATGCAATTCTGCTAAAATATATATAAATTTACATATTTTTCATTTATTAACAATTATTATTATTATTACTATTATTTTAAATTAATATTTAGACTCGACTCAAGAAAAAACAGTTTTGAAGAAAAAGACAAAATTTTATTTATAATGTTTTAATCCATAATATATTACAAAATATTAATATAACAATTTTTGTATTAAATATAAAAAATGGTGCATTAAAAATGTCGCGTTTAAAGTGAAACGCGAATATTTGAAGGAAGAAAATGATTTTGCCTGGCGGATAATTTGTTAAAAATAGAAATGGTGATTTCCGTAAAATTGCGAAGGAAATGGTTGAGTCTCGGCGTCGTAATCCCCGGATACAAAACAAGTGATCACGCGGCATAATATACCGGGAGGATAGTTGTGCGAGGATATAATGACGCGCAGCGTGTCGCTGATTGGAAACATACGAGATTGCTGATCTAAATTACGGAATTAAAAGTCTCCTTTAATTATTTCTCATCGATATTATCAACGATCTTATTCGTTATATAATTATCATTCAATGGGTAATAAATCAAGTATTCCGGGTGCCTCGCGCGTCAGAATAATTAATAGAATTATGTAATGAGAGAGGAATTTATTAGTAGTTGCTACCGCATTTTATAAATAATGCTCCGGGATATGCATTTATTATATATAACTAAATCAAATTTATCAAATACACTTTTTAAGAAGTATTAGAAAAAATTATTATCAAGGAATAGAAACTTCTTTATCACCATATATGACTTTATAAGAGAAAATATATATGTCTATATATGAAACCATACATGGACCATATATATTTCATTTTTACTAGGGAAATGCTATAAGGAATACTATAAATTCACGGATATCTCTGAATTAATATAAAATATAGATAAGTGGTAAGTACCAATAAATTTCTCTTGGTGCAGAACGTGAGATATTTAATTATTGCATGTTAAGTTTAATCCGTTTGTATTGCGCCGATCGGTATACGTCACAGAATTGAAAATTGAGTAACGCGCGCGGAATATCAAAAGCCTTTATGTTGATCCCCGCATCAGTTAATAGTAATTAAACATGTAAAGCACAATCACTGCTGCGGTTTCATGGTTTGTCTTGTAACACAATATAATTAAGTAAGAAGATATAAAATATCCGACAATTTTTTTAATCGTCATCAAAGTAATGGTGCAATGAATATTTCGCAAAAATTAATAACCGATTTCGACATTTTTTTGCTGCGAAAAAGAAAACTATAAATAAATCCAATTGCAAATTAGGAAATGTAATTTTTGTTCTATCTAAATTTACATCAACAAAACGCCAGTAAAAATGAAACACATATGGTCCATATGTGAAATTTTTATTTTGTTAAAACAACTGTTAAAACATATATGGTTGATTCTTACTGGGGAATTTCTTCTTCTTTTTTTTTTTTTTTTTTTTTTTAATCACTTTTAAAA